>PPHD01025303.1:0-11810 GCA_002909625.1 Bambusicola thoracicus
GAAAAAGGGGCGAGTCAGATGACCTGCGTCCTTACATCTGTTCCCCCGAGCAGGAATGATAACAATACCCGAACAGGCTCTTGGACTCGAAGAGGCTCTTGGGGAACGTAGTTCTTCTTCTCTTCAGGTATCTGGAAGTAAAGCTCTGCTCCCAGTACACTGCATGTTGTTGTGATGTGGAATACTGATAACCAAAAATTATAAAACCATGACAAGTTATGGTTTGAAGTCTCTTTAATCTCATAGTTAAGGTGTTACTCACTTTTACATATAGAGGTAAGGTGACTAAATTCTACCTTCTGGAAAACCATATTTTGCAGTCTTGTATACATTGATTATAGCTCATTTAGCCTTTCCTTCAATTTCTCCAACCATGAAGGGAAGATAATTGTACATAGCTGCTAAATGTACTTCACTGGAAGGCAGAGAAGACTTTTAATTACATTTTGATTAGTTTCTCATTGAAACTGGTGATGAAATTTCCATTGGTATTAGTAACTGGACTATTTAGAAACTGCATATAGGATTTGAGGAGATCTTAAGAAGTAATACAGTCAACCTCATGTTCTCATCCATGAAGACAATCAGTTCTAACTGCTGGTCATGTACTCTGTCTTCTAAAATCTCTGTGATTTCTCAAGGTAACCTATTCTATTGTTTAGTTATTCTTGCAAGATTTTTTCTCCAATTTCTGAAATTAATCTTCTGTAAGATATATCAACTATTTTGTTATGATAAGAAAAACACTGAAGAACAGTATTACATTTCACTTCATATTCTTCTCACTCTTGTTCTGTTATCTTTGAAAGACTATCTGAACACCTCTATTAAAGACAGTTTGCAGATACTGAAGTGATAGTTTCTAAATCACACAACTACTAATTATTAAAACGGTATTATTTATGTTCTCTTAAAATGCACTGGTTAGATCCCAGGTGATATTTGCAGCTAAAATAAAGTAGTACACGAAGAGTTAAAAGTCCTAGACCATCTACTCCGCCCTCCTAGCAGGCTTTCTCTCCTCATTTTAAATCTGTTTATTTGCTGGTGACAAGGAAGATTATCTTCAAAAATATAGTACTTTCTCTCATTTTGCCATATTAATTTGAGATTATGTTGTCATTTATAACATCCATCCTTAATTCAGTTTATCCTTCCAGAGCACTTGAGTCTACCCTTACTACATAAGATTTTATTACCTTGTATACAAATTCTGTGTAGTTCCAGGTCTGGGAGAGAGTAAATCTTCTGAGCCCTGGAAGCTTTTTCCTGGATAGCAGAGACATGCTGAGGCTAAGGAATCACTGGCTGGACTTCTGACAGATAGCTCTAATATGCCCCATGTACTCAATATGCACAGTTCTGCAGATGTCTTGTGGGAGATGAAAATCCTATATTTCAGACAACAAAGATGGAAGAACAATTGAAGACTAGGCTTTCAAGCTACATTCTCATCAGTTATCTCAACAGCTGTATGAATCCATTGATAAGAGAATTTTTCTAAAATACAGCAAATATCCAAAGAGATTCGGTAAGGAGGAAGAAAGAGAAGAAAAAACTCAGTCTCTCATTGATGTGAGAAAAGAGAGAGCTCCAACTTTTGGATATGTGTCCCAGATGAAATATGTTCTTATGACAGAAGGTACGCTCTTTGTCCTGATAGATGGCCACGGACTAAGAATCAGACTGTGCAAACATACAGAAGATTAGTACATATTTGTGGCTGGCATCTAGCAATGTTCCATGAGGAAACAAAGGACAGAATTCAGTATATGATGTCCATTATGGTCTTCCGCAATAAAATAGCAAATAACATTGAACTTCTCAACATGTGTTCACATGTAAGAACAAAAGAAATGTTGGAACTGCTAATGCAAACAAGCAAATAAATAAATAAATAAAAAGTACATATTGTACAACTGTTTGAAAAGGTAATTACTTAAATATTAAGTAAAATAAATTGACACAGTCCAATACACCAGCTTTTGTACAAGCAAGATTTTTACATGTCAATTATTTTTTTTCTTTGAAAATAATGGAATTACCCATGGAAAGTAGTAAATACTTGTAGGCTTTTTGATGTATTTGACATAGGAATTTTTTTTCTCTTTTGCAAAATAATTAATCCAATTAAGCATAAGTAATCCATTTTCTCATTTTTGATTATAAATGTTACTGTATTTGATTATTTAAAAAGTAGGGTAGGGGGGTGTAAAAGGAAGAAAAATATTTATGTGAACTATATCCAGTCAGAAAATCTTTAAAACTGCAGATCAGGAACATTGTGTATTCCAGCATGAAGTGTTATTTAATTTTCTTGCAACTACTTTAGTTTCTTACCTGGTCAAACAGAGACATGTTTTGAAGACTTCTGACAAACGCAGCACTTAATCTGCTTATTCCTCATGCCAAGTATCCTTTGTGTAGCTGTAATTAGAAAACTAATTTAAGAGGCCAAGGTCCAAGTCCACAAAAAATATTTAGGGACATAAGTTCTCATTTAGAAGTCCAGTTTGCCTTGAGAGGCACTCAGACCTGATTGCTATGACAATGAGTCTTGTTTCTATCATTTTCAATGTATATGTTGGTCTCTGTAGTGCAACGGCTTTTGATATAAACTCTTCCAGGGAAAGTTTACCTAGGACAACACAACTAAAGTCAGTTACTTCATGTAAAACACTTTCCCAGCACAGTTTTGCATTTTCCATGGTAGTCTGGTCCCTGCTCACTTAGGTATTTCTGTGCCACATGCTGTGCAGTAGAGAAAATCCTGATAATGCAACATAAGAACAGAAAAAGAAGAGTAAGTATAAATGACACACTTCAAATATTCTGAAAAACTGAGTGTAATTATAGAAATAAAAGAACACTGATGTACTTAGAAAGACATTTTCTCATGATTTACAAACACAGAAATGGTTATTTGTGAAAGGCAAATGTGAATTAATTGTGATTCAAAGGAAAAATGAAAAATTAGACATTGGATGAATGGAGGAACTGGCAGCTTTTCCAGTAGAACTGTGGGGATAAGTGTCTCATATCTACTGATTTTACTTAAAGAAAATGCATAAATGTTTCCACAAGATCAGAATATATTTCATGTATGTTTTTAATTTGCAAATGCAGAAAGGAAAATTGACTTTGTTTTTCATACTTTTTTTTTTCCCCTTAAAATTAAAACCAATGTGTATAATGTCTCTGAAATAAAATTCTGCACATCATATTTTCTATTTGGAACCCCGAATCAGCAGAATAATTTTCTCCACAGTCTTTCAAGTCTTTCTTGTATTTGAACTATCCTTCACACACTTTTGTTTACAGTGCTTTGACATACAAAATATTTTACAGAGTTGGCTATAAAAGTGGTCTTTCAGGTATGTAGCTAGACTTAGTCTATTTTCCTTCTCTGCATTTTTTTTTCTGCTCATAGGTGCAAAAAATACTAAGAAACATACCTAGGTGTCAGCGAAGTTGACACAGATGCAAAATGTGTATTAGTCTCCTAAACACTGAAGTCTTCCCAGGCAAAAGGATTAAGGATTTGGTATTATTTTAACGGCCGTTAAGGGCACCAGTATGGGCACAACTGCAGGAGGACACAGAAAAGAATAATAATAGAAATAATTCAAAGAAGATAGCACATCTGTAGAAGTGTCTTCTGACAAAGAGTTATCCAGCAAGAAGATGATGGCCATAATACAGATGTAGCTTTCAGAACCTGACCTATGTTACTGTGAATTATTCTACCTACCTACCTGTCTTGTGATTTTGCTTCAGTGCTGGTAGGGAAGGAGGATAAATGGTGTTCATATACATCACTTCCAGATCTGTTGATTCCTAGAGTGGTACTAATCCTGTTTCTGCTGTGGCTTATCAGTTCCTCACCATTGATTAGGCAACATAGGTGGCATAGTATTATAAAACATGGGAAAAAAAAAGACAATGAAATCTTAAATATTTGCCTATGTGCCTCATGTAATGAAAAAAAATCCCTGGCTTTTACGTTGTAAAAGCATACTTAAATACTTTAACTAGATTTGTGAACAGCTTTCATCTTGAGAACAATCCAGAGTAGTTGTTTATTAACGTATACTGGGAGGATAAAAGAAATTGCAGCCAGTAAAAAAACTTGATCTGAAATTCCCTTCTAACTTTCCTAGCTGATAATAATACTGAAACACACACTCAAATAAAAATTAATCTCACTTATGATCAGTTCTATTAATACCCTGTAAAATATCATATTGCCAACCTCTGATAAAAATTAGAACTTGAAATAGGGAGACACTTTTTTGATCCAAGGAATTACAAAAGGAGTAGTAAAATTCAGCAAAAGGAAGAGACTTCATTCTCAGTGCTCATTCAATACTGTCTTTTTGTAGAAAGAGATCAGAGAAGAAATAGAAAAGATTTCAAAGTACAGTCAAAGGCTGGACGTTAGGAAATACTACTTCTCTGAAGGCACTGGAATGGGCTGCCTAGATAGGTGGTGGAGTCACCGAGCCTGGTGGTGTTCGAAGAGCGTTTGGATGTTGTGTTGAGGGATATGGTTTAATGAGTACCATTGGTTAAGGGTGAATGGTTGGACTGGATGATCCTGTGGGTCTTTTCCAACCTTAATGATTCTATGATTCTATGATTCTATGAAAAACTGTGATGCACAGATACTAGAATATATGCTGCAAATAAGAAATCGTATTTTTTAATTAATAATGAGAACATTACTTTATTACTTGGTAATATGAGAACTATAAGCTGTGATATTATGTGCTTCCTGAAAGGTGTTTCTGGTGAAGGCACATTACAGTAAATATTGTTATAAAAGAATCTGATGAAACCACATGCAGAATTTGCAGATCTGACCAGTCATGTCCAGGAAGGATAAACTAAAAATGGAAGAGGCTCTAGAAAGGTCATGCGAGTTAAACAAAGTTGTAGAGCATATCTGTTTCGAGAAAAACTTGTAAAATAAAGTTGGACAGAAGATATAGCTGCTGTGTACTATTACACCATGTAGAATAATACCTGCCAGTGATAATTTATTTAAACTAAAGTAACACTGTCATAATATAAGTATATAATTGTTATTTAAAACTAGACTAATCAGAATAGGATTTGATTAGGATACTGAGGGAGGACATGGAAGAAGATACAGCAGTGGCTTGCCAGTACATCCAAAATAATTTCTTTTTTCCAGAGAAGTGATTATTAGAGCTGACTGCCTGTCTGACTGTCCACTAGGATGGTTTGAATGTATCTCATTCTCACTGAATGCTACCTGTTCTTGGGTAAGTTTTCTTTCATCAAATTAGAGGAGTAAGGCCTGTGGGTTTTAGCCACACAGATAAAATGAAGCAGACAAGGACATTTGTCTTTAGGAGTTCTCACTAAATTAAACTCATGTTGCTTTAATGTCAATTTACTCTGAATATCTTTATTCCACATAAAAAGAAAGACTGGACAATACTGAGGCTTCCATTGTAAATATAAACACTGGTTTTCATTATGCGGGAAAACCCATCGGTAGCTAAATATAATTAATGTTTTGAGAAGGTGCAACAAATGTTGTGATATATTTTCTTTTAAAATATACCTAATTGCTTTCAGTACATTCCATCAGCAAAATCAGCATTAGCTGAACTGGGGTAAATCAGCTTAGCTTAACTGCTATCAGGGAAGCTTTGTTATTTTACCCCATTCATTAAAATGAGCTTATGTAGCCAAAATCTATCCCTCCCTCAAAATAAATAAATAAATAAATCCTGTAACGATCAAACTTTTTTTATTTAAAAAATAGCTCTACTCTTTCAGGAACAAAGATTTTTCTTTAACGTAGCTTTGAAAGATCTGTCAAATTTAGTACAGTATGTCTTATTAAGACAACCCTCAGATAGCCATGAGCCTACAGAATTATCCAAGATGTATTTGAAGAAAAAGATTGTTTGACACTAGAGAAAAGGTTAGCTCAACACTGCAGGGATTCTAATTCTTAGTTTCATTAAAGAATTAAATTAGAGTGAAACTTTTACCCTTTCCTCCTCCTCCCATTACAAAAAGGAATGTTAACCTCAAACAGGCTTGCTGCTTATCTTCTGTATTTTGCAACCTTTTCTTCACAGCAAGGGCAAAGGTCTCTGCATTGATATTCTGAAGGGAATCTGCATGACATTGTTAGGAATGGGCAAATGATCTGAAAGTCCCAACATATCCAATATGATTCTGATTAAAGCTTACCATTTGTTTTCTTGCTCTTTGGAGCAGACTGCATGCTGCCTTGAATTAGAAATATGAAAGGCAGGGGAACATCCTATAGTACAGAGAGAGTATTTTGCCCTCCTCCTTTTCAAAATGCGGCTAAGTTTTCAAACTTTTCTTTCCTATTAATATTGTTTTGAGCACAGATCATTAAAATGAGGTCATCCTTGCTTTTCCTTTCAGAATAAGATGTACTTTGCCTCACATATGCTTTCCAGAATTGCTGAGAAAGACCTTGATCAACTAGCTTATTAAGTGACACTTCTGTAACATTTTAAACTGGAAAATAATTATTTAGTATCTCAAGCAATAGGATATCTATGGATATGTATGTAGATAATCTCATACAGATAATACAGTAAATGCAAAACAAAACAGTTACAGTAAACCCTTTTTTTTTTAATTTTTAAGATAACTCTCATATAAATGTGTACACACTCATTTACTTGTGTAAAATGCATTTGTAGCTCCATTTCAAACTCTGACTTAAAAATCAGTTGATTACTCTCCACTTAAATGCACACATCAGAACCCTGCATTCAGATTCATTTTCACCAAATTAGGAAGTCCCTGAACAGTAGGGGAGAAAATAAATGTTTGTGTGAAATACTAATACCCACGAAGTCGCTGGTGGAACCATTGTTAACCTCCAGGAGATCAGGACTTCATTCTTTGTTTCCATTGTATGTGCTATATAGATTATTCAGAAGTTTTGCATGTTGCAATTTTATAACATTTTACATTGTTACACTTGACTGTAAAGAGTAATATGGCTCAACAACAGCATTTCTGTGATGTCACAGAGAGTCATTAGCACAGGTCAGACAGCAAACCTTACACAACTGCTGTAATTATTTTTCTTGGAAGTTCAGAACTCCTTTTCAAATGAGAAATCCTGCAGTTGCCCCTGCCCTACCCGCACCATCATGGTGGAGGCAATGTCCTTCCAAGTGGCCTGACCCGACCCCAGGTGAGCACCTATTGCTCACAGAAACCAAACACTGGTGTGTGATCAGCACTGTCTGGGTTAAAATCAGGGCACAGGAAGCACTCAGTGAAGTGCTAACTCAAGTTATGGCTAACAATATAATGCATTTTGATACAAAAGCTAAATGCAGTTTTGTGAACAGTGAAAAATGTACAGCCATGCTTTCCATTTTGATAAAGGAATTTGAGAATAAATTTCAAGAGTTCTGAAAAAATCTTTAATTTGTTGGTATATTCACAACTTTATTTTCAGTCTACATAAACATGATACCTGCAAATTTTGAAATTCAATCTACAGAGTTGCAAATCAGGCATTCAACTCAAGGAAAAATCTGATCATGTCTCTTTACCAGACTTTCATAAGCCCTATCTTACCAGAGAAAAATATTCCTCATTTCATAATCACACTTTATTCATATCATTGCTTTTTGGCATTACATACATTTGTGAATAACTTTTTTCAAGGATAAAACACAGGTAAAGTAAATTTATCTCTGGTGAACACCTTGAGAACTCACTAAGAATGGCAATCACTTTCATCAAAGCAGACTGATGCATCCAGTTCACAGAAACAAGGTCAAATATCTCACTGCATTTATGTTTTTGTTACTCTTATGTATATACTATGAGGGCTACTCCAAAAGTAGTACCTCCTATAGTGTTACATTGGCCCATGACTTCAGAGATCAAAGAAACATTGAAGCTAACGTCTTTTTAAAATAAACTTTTATCAATTTCATTAGGAACCTAGTAAATGTAGTAAGCATGGGTATGTCATCCAAGTTTACTGCTGCAAAGCTGCACTTCTCCTTCACTCCTCCTTTTCCACAAGTACAGCAACAATGTCTGTGAAAGCTGCACTGTGTAGGGCTGTGTCCTGCATCTTGCTTTTCTCATCCATTTACAGTGTATTAAGAGAACTTTCTCTGTATGTTCTTCAATTACATTTTCTATCTCATTCTTCTAAATACCATCAACTCCAGTTATACCTAAATAATGTCCTAGTGCATTATTTAAAAATATTCTTTAAAGAATATGTATTTTTACTTTCTTCCTACTTTCTCTTTTTCACTACTTAAACAGTGTGTAGTGATCTTCTCTTGAATCACTTTATGTAGAGTAGTTTACTTCCCACACACAGGTGCACCAACATTGTTTTTTTCCAATTATCTTCACATTATTTCTCATACAGCTAAACAGAAGTTCAATTTTAATTTATTGCTTCTTTAAAACATCTATGTAATGATATGCACAGCCTTAATCACCTCTACAGACATGAGAATCCTTATTTGCTCCTGCCAATACATAAGACCTATTACATTAAATAAATATCTTTCTTTCTGTACGAGTTACAAATTATCCTTCTCTTTGAAGTCAGAAGACGTCCTGACATCTGTGTGATTTTGAATAAGCAAAGGATTTTTATCATATTTCTTAAATTCTATATTATTATATTCTATCAAACCTTTATCGAGTTTTTTACTTGCAAAACTTTTCTGCTAAATAGAATAATGTAAACTCATAAAAAGATTGCTTTGATTTTCCACCATATAGTCAGTCTGCTTAGTCAGAAAATACTATGTAGATGTATGGCCACAGCACTGAATAAAGGAAAAAAAAAGATACAACTGCTATCATAAGCAGAATTAATGGTATCTATTTATAGAAACAATGAACTAAGTATCAATATTTACAAATTGCACATATGCCCAAACCAAACACTTTCATTCCCTGCACAAACTCAAAAAAATCCTGTAGGTTATAGTGATAATGCCAAAAAAAGTTAAGATTACTTCGATGCAAAATTTATCACTAACATTAAAAAAAAGGGAAAAAAGTATATTCACTTTTTTGTGCCTTAAGTATGTAATATAAATATAATTATAAAATGTTTTTGTGTTTAAAATTATTGTTCACTGTGAACAGTAAGAAATCTCTATATGGTTAAAATGGCAAAACTTCCAAAACTCATGTTAGAAAATTAACTGTTCATTTTAAATCAGATGAAAAATTAGCTTTGCTTTACTTCATTTTGCTAATGGAAACCACTGTAGTAAGTCATAGAATTTAGAGAGCTATGAAAAGACGGAAGAAAATGTGGCACATTGTAAAGGGTAAGAGAAGGATTTTTCTGTAAACATTTTGCAGTTTCTCTGTCATCAGAGAAGGAGATAACATATCTCCTACTTCCATAAAATGAAGAGTCCACAGCCTAATTTTAAACAAAGATCTGAAAGTTGTAATAAAATACATAATAAGTATATCAATGGACACTTTTAGTTTTTCAGTGTTAAAATTGTGCAGCATATGACATTTTGAGGTGCTGTGTAGGCAGGTTCCTCGAACGCATAAACTGCAAATGCTATTGCCTACAGTAGAATACATTTTTACAGAATGATGAGGAGTCAAAATACAAAAATACAAAATATGCCTGTAGCTGTACACATATGTATATTTTAACTTTATTCCCACCATACATTTTTAAATTATCGTCTCGACTGCAACTGTGAGTTGCACAAACCATCTCTGCACTGCCTAAACTGGACATAAAGTTTCATATACACCGCTTGAAGGCCAAGAAGTAGGGAAGTGTGATTTAACCCTAGCAAATGGCTTTCTGTGGGCAGAATGAATGTACACTGTAGTGACAGTCACTAAAATCAATAAGCATTAAGAACTGAAAATGCTTCCAGGACTTGGTACACAACTTTGATTACAGGGTACTGGCTGTATCAATTTGTCAAGGCCCAAATGCCTTGTAATCCTAAGTAAGGATTTCAACATAACTGTAAAGTTAATCTGGAAAATATCTTACCAGATACAGAGCATAATCAGGAATTACTTTCAGAATACACTACATATATGCAACCCAAGGTGACTCACCTCAGTGCAGTCCAGGCAAGTCAAACTGCTGGGCACTCATGATGTAAGCAGTGTTTTCCACAATGTTCTCAGTGATAGTAGTTCACACTGCATGAAATATAAAAAGGTACATTGCATATAATAGAGCTGCTCCAAAAGTAATGCCTCTTATTTTATTGCATTTTTGCATGACGTCAGAGGGAGATGTTTGTGGCATGGCAGTAGAGGTTGAACGTTCTCACCAATATTCTTCAGTTCTTCAATTATTACATATTCATGCTTTGCAGCAGGTGGCAGCAATGTGGCAGTCTGACAAAATTTGACATGGAAATATGCATGAAACACAGGTGTGAAATTATATTTCAAAAATTTCAGCCATTCACATTCATCAACACTTGTTGAACATTTATGGAGACCAAATTGTGGATGTGAGGACAGTGAGGTGGTGGTGGGTAGTGTGTTTCAGCAGTGTCAACACTGACGTGAAAGACAAACTCATGTTTCAGATAGCCATCCACAGATGTCACACAGTGAAATGAAGAGCATATAAATCAGATCATCTGTGTGAATCTGTGGTGTCTATGTCGAAAAAAGCTGCTACTGTGCTCTTACTTTTATTTACTTTGAGTTACAGTGATAAGAGCAGAGATTTATACTTAGATTCTGCATAAAGATGGGCATGCTAGTTAATCTATGTATACAAATAGCAATATCAAACTCTGAAAAACAACTAAGAATATGGAAATAAATAATGACATACTTCTTTCTGAGTTTTGATGCAATTCATAAAGAATTTCAGAGACTGCTATAATAAAAGTGCAGTGTAATGTGAAGTCAGAATAGCCCATTTAAATGAGCAAGATTTGTCTATACAACATTTCTTGCATCTGAACAATTAATAAGGAAATGCGTCATGGTGGTTGAGGCCAAAATCTTAACGGTGCAAACCTTAGACTTTCCTATTTTGTAGGTACCTATTAAATGTAGTACAAAATTTGTGTAAAGTTAAGAAAAGTATCATCCTTTGAAACAAAAAATTGTAATGTTTTTCTGAATTTTCATCCTGCATTAACAATATATATCTTTCAACAGATGTAATTCCAGTCTAATGAGTTATTTGTGACACTAACTTTGTCTGGGAGCTACCTAAATGTTATTTCTTTTTTTTTCTTCACCTTACCAAGCACACGCAACCACTAGAACTAAGCGGTCAATGACTCAATTCTACAAAGTGCACCCAGACAAATCTCTGCAATGTACCCAGACACATGCTAAGCTTTTTTAATGAATGTGATGGTTACTCTGAATAAAGATAATAAATTCCTTACTTTTCCACTTCTCTGCCTCAAGTTTTTGTTTTTGTTTTTGTTTTTGTTTTCTTGACAAGCTACACCTGAAAAGACTAAACAGCTTATTAGAATAGACATTGATGTTGAGGAGGCTTTTGCTCATATTTCTGGTTTTAGCCTTTGGCGTGGTGACTCAAAATTTCATTAATTTGGTGATCTGTGCATTAGTTTCCCTGAATGGAATGTGGTGAGAAATTACACTTGCAAAATGGCCTTACCATTAGGTAAGAAGAAAGAAAGATAAAAATCTGAAATTAAAAGTAAGTGTAAAGTATTTTTAATTCCCAACATGTTCTTTTTGATACCCTTGTTCTTTTTAATTTCTTAATTATTTCTTTTTTCATAGAAGTCTTTAAA
>PPHD01025305.1:0-11808 GCA_002909625.1 Bambusicola thoracicus
GCACAGCTCCCGGGGCGCCTCACAACGCCTCTCCCCTCCCGGAGAAATTCACCTCAGCGAAGTAGAGGTTGAGGAGGCAGAGGCTGGCGAAGAGCAGGCAGCCGGGCAGGCAGTAGAGCAGCCAGTGGGCGAAGGGCTGCTGGAGGCGGAGGGCCTGCAGCGAGTTCTGCAGGTAGAAGGAGAACAGCGTGGTCCTGAGGGCGGCCCAGAGCAGGCAGAGGAAGAGGCAGAGCGTGTGGTAGCTCAGCCGCCGCTCGCGGTAGTAGAGCAGCAGCCAGAGCTGCAGGTAGGCGAAGAGGAAGAGCGCGGCGTACAGCGCCGTGTGGAGCACCGTCAGCCCCAGCTCCACCGCGTAGGGCACGGCGGGGCCCTCGGCCAGGGCCGCCCCCGAGGCGAGGGCGCTCATGGGGCAGCGGGAGGCAGCAACGATCGCCGCGCGCCCGGCCGCCTCCCCTCAGCCGGACACCCCCATGCAACAAAGGGGCGCCCGCGCTGCCGGCCGCGCCGCCCGCCCGCCGCCGCCGAGCAACTCTCTGCCGGGGACAATCAGCTGAGCCCGATGATTTGAGGCGCTCGCTCCTGACAGCGCGCGCTCCCCATTGGCTCCACGCCGCACCGCCCCCTCCGCGCCCGTCCGCCGCGCCGATTGGCTGATGTCGCCTGTCGCTCACGCGTCCCCCCACACGCGCGCCCTGTAAGGGGGGCGCCTCTCTCGCCGCTCGGGTTGCCGCCGCCGCCTCCCGCCTCCTCGCGGGAACGCCACGCCTCCGCCGGCAGAGGGCGGCGGGGGCGGGGCGAGGCGCGGGATCTCGCCGCTGATTGGCTGGCGGCGCGGGCGCGGGTGGCGGCGGTGACGGGGGCGGTGCGAGGCTCCCCTCAGCGTGAGGGCCCGGCAGCTCTGAGGGTCCCCATGGGGGCCTGGCGGGGGATTTGGCACCGTTAGAGGCACACAGGGCGGCAGGGGCGGGGGCCCGGTGCGTTTTGGGGTTTTCGTAGCGGCAGGGCTGTTGCCCGGCAGCCCTCTGGGGTCCCCACAGCTGCAGCCACAGCTCTGACATCTGGTTAGGGGCAGAAGGCCCGGCGGCTCAGGAGCAGATCCTCCCGCTGCATGGGGCTGGTGGCAGCGCTGCTGTAGGCCTCAGTTAGAAATCTCTGCTGTAGGCCTCAGTTAGAAGTCTCTGCTGCTGTAAGGGAGGACTGGGGGCCTTCAGACTACAAAGGCAAGTATTTTGCCACAACAGAGCCAGCAGAGAGATCCCTGTAGGTATTGTGGTGGGTCTGAGCCTCTGCAGCGAATGTCCATGGGGAAGGCCTGCTGTAGGTGCAGGTTGGGTCTCCTGTGTTGTGAGAGTGTTTGGATGTAGCTCGGAGACCCTCTCCTCTATTCTTTTTCTAAGCAGAGATCCCTGTGTCTATAGACACAGCCCAGAGGCCACAGCAAGCAGGTGGGTAGCTTAAAGATTCCCCTCAGGACCAAGAGATCTCAATTCAGGGCTCAGAGATCACTGGAAGGTTCAGATTTATTTCAGACATCCCACTGTCAAAGTGTAGGACAGGGCTGCCTGCAGGTTCCTGTGCCACACAGCCAGGCCACAAACCGTACAGGACTGAGGGAGCCTACAGGAGACCTTCACACGTGGTGCTCTGCTTGCAGCTGGGGACGAGGGACGAGCACTTCAGCCTGCTGCTGGAAGCCGTGCCCACCAGGTATGTGACATCCCTAAGCCATCTTACAGGCAGCTCAGCAATAACATCTACTGGCTGTGGGAGGAAGGTCCTCAGGGACAGCTGGGTAGAGACACGGGTGAGGCGTGGGCTGTCAGCTGTGCACCAGCAGTGAAGCCTTTCTCTCCTGCTGTGGGCAGAGGGGTGAGGCAGCTTTGGCTGCTGGACCAGCAAATAGGGAGTTCCTGGGTGCTGGGAAGTGGGACCTGAAAGTGAAAATGAAAGTGAAACTCGGGGAAGTGGGTGAAGGCCCCTTTCCAAGGTGCTTTGCAGGAGAGGAGGCCAGGCCTCTGCAGGGAGGCAGCGTGAGGGCATCCCTGAGAGAAACTCAGTGAGGCAAAGCACACTGGGTGACAGGCAAGGATGATTTTGCTGTAAATGTGTTTTCCCATCCCTGTTGATGACCCTTGAGAAATCAGAAGATTCCCTGTGCCAAAAGATGCAGCTCCTGTAGCTCACAATAGCCTGCCCTATGGGCCCCCTGTATTCAAGCCCCACATCTTAAATGCCTGCACCAGGGCCTCTGTCCTGCCCAGGACTTGTGCCTGCCTAATGTGGGGACCAAGAGCCCGGCATGTCTGGTTTGTGGATCACAGAGTAGGGGAGAGGCTGTGGCACAAAGAGACACTGGGGGAAGTGTTACTGTGGGAGAGGAGCTCTGTTATCATATGACTTAATGTGCCAGATGTGCCTCCAGTCACATGAGCTGTCCTGGCGCTGCTTTGTGCAGCAGACTGATTACATAGCAGTCTGCAAGGTCCTTAAAATGCTGTTTGTAAAAAGTGTAACTGTCTGTGCACAAAAAGCCTGGGGCTTAAAAGTGTTTGTGGATAAATACTGGACTAATACTGTTGCAATTAGGCTCTTGCTTCTCTCTGGATGCAGCACATGGGTCTGCTTTGGACTCCTAGCATTGGTTACGTGGGGTTGGGATGCTTTTTGCTACGCTCGTTGTAGAAATAAACATCTTTCTGTGGTTGAAGGGGCAAACCCGTGACAGCACGTGATGAGAGAACACTGCAGTAATCAGAATTGGCCAGGATGGGGACATCACCTGCCTTCTCCTGGCCACAGGTCCCATCGTGTGCCTCCTTCACAGACTGATGTGCAGAAGGGGCAGGTGGAGTTGGCCTGCAGATAGTTCATTTCCATGGTACAGGTGAGCATGGCCCCATTCTGTGAATGAGTCACAGAATGTCAGGGATTGGAAGGGACCTCAGAAGATCGTCTGCTCCAGTCCCCCTGCCCATGCAGGAGCACCTAGGTTAGGTCACACAGGAACGCATCCAGGCAGGTCAGAGAACTTGCTTTCAGAAATTCTGAGGAGGGCTGACTGATAAGCTCTTTATTCCAGAAAAACAGTGTAGTGATAATTAACCTTGGAATTGTCATCAGAGGTGAGGGGATCCCAGCCCATAGTTACCACTGTAGGAATCCCAAGCAAAATCAATGTGGCACAAGCAATTTATGCCAATGTGTCTCTGGTGTATTTACTCTTATTTTAGGTCATCTGCAGTGGCCTTAACCATCTTACCTGGCTTTGTCTGGAAGGCATGACGGTGAAAACGCAAACCAGGCCTTGCACACTGGCTGTGATGTGCTAGGCTGCCCTGTGGCCTGTGGGTTGGAGGGCTCCCCACAAGTGACACAGAGTCCTTCCCTAAATGACAGCAGCCAAAGCGAGGCTGCAACTTGTCCCAGATGCCTGTGGCTGCCAAGAGGCTTTCCACTAGCAGGGGTCTGCTAGGGTTTTTAGCTGTAGCCTGTTCCTTGGATCCTCATAGGTTCTTGGTGAGATCCTTTCCCTTGGAGTCACTCCTGTAACGAGGGCCAGTTCACACATCCCTGCTATTTTCGCACATCCCTGGTAATCCAGCAAGTGGCTCCTGTAGGGAGTTTGGGCCATTTCCAACGCCATAGTGTTAATCTTCCCTCATTGGAAAAGAGGTGACACAGGGAACGGCCTAAAAGCTGAATAATCCAGCAGACGCTGAGTATGGAAGGCTGGATAGCAGTGGTGACGTTGAACACCCAGATGGAGCTGTGACTGTGTGCTGGAGCACTCCTGTACCTGGTCAGTACATGTATCACTGCATAGCAGTCTCCCCTGTGGCATTGCACATTGCCTCTCTGAGCCTATGCGAGGTCCAGTGCAGGAAGAGTGGGACTGGGGAAGCTCTCAGAGACCTCTGCCCTGAGACTGCGCTACATCTATCTAAACTGTCCTTTGGCCAAGCTCTTCTTGATCTCCTTCTCACAGGTGGTTCTCTCCCTCCCCATATCAGCAATTCCAGCACTCCACCATGAAGCTTTGGGTGCTTTGAAGACAGCTTTTCATCCCCTGGTGCTGTTGGTCTCTTACTGATTTTGCCTTATGGTTGGGCGTACACGGGCCTTATTTTGACTCCAGAGAAGTATCTGAGTCTTTGAAGTTGCCAGGAAGCCCTTAAGCCTGGTTTTACCAAATGTTGGTGGGAAGGCCAAGCTGGCCAGGGACTGCACCTCCAGGGCGGGGACTGGCCTGGCTTTACAGTAATTTAAGGCAAGATGTGCTCAGGGGCCTTACGTGTAATTTTGGGGCAAAATGGGAAATGGCAGGAGGAGGAGGACAGGATATGAGCAAAGGGATATAATCACTGCCAGATTTCTAGCTGGGCGGGTAGAGGCTGTTGTAATACTGAGGCTGAAGGAACAGTCAGTAGACTGACAACAAATTCTTCTCCTGTGAGGAGATGTGTTTTCAGTGGTTACCAGCTTGGACACATTGATGGGGCATGATTTACACAGGGATGAGAAAATCCCAAAGCCAGGTGCTTCGAGTCTCTCCTGAACATGGGTGATAAATCTTGACTTTTGTTCACTCCACTGAGTGCTTCTGAAGTTCCTGATTGCATCTGGGAGAGCTGCACGTTGTGGAAGCAGAGGCTGGGCTGGGAGAGCCAGAGGGCTGGGGCCTGCAGAACTCAGCAAGGACTCAGGAAAGAGGATGCGGAGATCAGGGCTGGGAAGAAGTTGAGTTGTGTCTTAAACTGCAAGCACCCTGCAGGTATTGGGCTGCAAAGTATTGGAATCACTGTGGACTGCTCCTCTGGCTTTGCCTCCCTTGGTAGTAAGCTTTCCCATTTGACCTGGGCTGGTTCCCACATGCCAGGATTGAGTTTATTTTTCCATCCTGCTGGAGCCAAGTTTGTCATTCAGTAAACATCCCCCCATCCCCTTGATCTCTGTCCCCTCTGTAAGCCAGATGAACAGATGGGAGGGCAAAGAACCAGAAATGCCTGGCACATCCCAAAGTAGGAAGGAGAGGACTGGAGACTTTCAGATGAAAAGATTTCATTCCTTTCTCAGCTGTCTTTGTTCCTTTGTGCTGTTAAGGCCTTACCCGAACACCTCGTCTACGTGAGTGAGAGAGAAGGGGGCCTTTGAAGGTTGAGCATGCCTTGCTCTCACTGCCTGCTCTTGGAGCAAGGCAGAGGGACTTTGCCTGCTTGTTTTTGAGCATCTGACTTTGGGTTCATAACAGAGGAGCAGTAACAAGCTGACAGCATCTGACGCGGCACTGGAAGGAATAATAGCCCATGTACACAGGGACATTTGTTAAGGAAAACAGCTGCAGCTCATAATGCAAAGCAAACAGCTTCTTCAAGGCTTGAATTCCAGCTTTGTCTCATTGTTGACTGGGAACCAGCCTTGCTCTAGCATGTTCAGCAGCAAAGATGGGTACCCGAAGAGCAGGCTGCAAGAGAGCTTGGTATTAAACAGGGGAATTAGGTGGCAAGAAGTTGTTTTCTCATCCTGTAGTCAGAGCTTGTTGTCCGTATCTCTCCATAACCCTTTAATCCAAGTAGGAGGAATTACACAGCTGTGGCAAGGCACCTTGGGGAGTGCTGCTGGTGAAGCCTAGCAGCAGGCTTGCGCACTTGGTCTTTGCCTCATTCTCTGAGGCATCTCACAACTTTTCTTGGCTTTCCTCCCAGACATCTCCGTGTAGAGTCCCAGAGTGGGAGGGAGGCTGCCAGGCCTGTCCTGCAGCCTGGCGTGTGTCATAGATTTTGCTCCAGTGTCACTGGTGACAGAAAAAAGTGAGGTGGGACTGAGCAAGACATGACACAGAGCAGCATGGACAAACCCCTCTCCCGTTTGGTTTAGCTGGAACTTGAACTGCAGAGAGATGGGGCAGACACTGGGAGAGTGTATGATACCACCACTGTTTTCTTTCTGCATTTGTGATTTCTGTTTGACCCAAAGTGAAAAAAAAAAAGGAAATAAGAAAAATAACCCTAAACTGAAAGCACTGCGGGTCCATGCACTTGCAGATATCACTTAAAGGAAAGGGAATGGCCTTTTGCTGTCATCTTCATGGCTGTGTGTGTCGCCTGCTGTTCTAGTAACTAGTTCGTGACTTTCTCCAGCTGTTTGTGCAGCTGTCACATTTGTAAATTACAGTCATGCTCCACCTATCTGAACAGAAAACATTCATAGACATTTTCATATATATGACATGTGCGTGCATACACATATATATTTATGTTTTGTTTATCTGTTTGTTTTCCAGCTGTGGCTCTTCTATGCCTGTAGCTGGTAATAACCATGTCAGCTCAGGAGGACAGATGGGTTTCTTCCTTCTCTTTCCTGCTCTTCTGTGCTGTCTCCATTCCAGTGTTGGGAAGTGCAAGTCTGCTACAGGAGTTGAGCCCCCATGAGTATTTCAGCGGCTTGCAAGCTAACAAGGCTTCCCTGGCTTATTTCAGCCATAGTGGTATGTATCCAATAGCATGCATTTACATCAGCCTGGGTTTTCAGGAAAGACTCATTGCAGAGTGCGTGTGAAGGTGGAGTAATAAAGGGTCAATTCCTGAAATTTTTAAATGCAAAGCTATTTTGAGGAGCTGGTCAAACTTAGCTGGCAAATCTATGTTTGCATAGCTCCTGAGTGCTCCTTGTAGACAGAGGTGTCTAGCGGTGAGATCTTTCCTGGTTGTGACCCTAGACACAGTCCTTCAAGCCTTTTCATTAATCTTCCAGATGCCCTGTAAGGAGCTACCCCCTGAAAGGGGCTGTATTTCTCTTCCAAAGCACCTCCCAGAGTAATTACAAGAAGATCTATCACCTTGCCTTTCTTGTTCTGCTCCTCCATGACCCCCAAGTGTGGTTTTCCAGAGACCTAGATGTAGGCTGAGACACCAACACAGCTCCCACATCAGTATTGAGGGGCTGGCTGGGTGTGTCAGAAAGGAAAGTGGGGAACCTGCAGGCATTCGTGGTGTTGCCCACAGTTAGTTTTGTTTCTGTAAACACCTTACTCTGAGTAAGAGCAAGGCTGCATTGTGTGAGTGCTGTACCATTGCGTGGCAGGAGGATACTCTTGAGGACTTGCTGCCCAGCAGAACGGTGCCCATCTAACAAAACCACTTCCAGTCCCCGTCTCCTCCAGACAGCTCCCTGTCAAATCCCTTCACACACCTCCACCTTCATGCTGCATGCTGCAGCTCCCTATTTGTTCTTGCTCAGGCCTGCACAAATGTCCTGATGATGTTTGCTTGTGGACTTCAGCATGCTGTTACCATGCCAGAGCACAGACAGTGCCCTGAAGGCAGTAAAAGGGGACACGGGCAGTTCCTAGGGGCACCTGCAAAAGCCTGCATGCAGCATCCTTGAGCGTCATCACTGCTGCTCAGTGCAGCTGTATTGCTTTGTAGCGTGTTGTGCAGCACAAAGCAGAGGATGTCGTGCTGCTTAGGGATCTCTGGCATCTTGGAATGTCATAGTGGCTTGGAGGACTCAAATCCATCTGAATTTAAACATCATTCATAAAGGATAGCTACACTGATGCCCATCCTTCCCCTTGTCACAGGCAGACTGTGATCCTGGTCTGACCGGGGAGTGAAATACTCCCAGAAAAGCTAGCATTGCTAGAGAGAAAAGGATTGTTCTGTTCTTGTGCTTCATTGTCTGCAGCGGGAAGGGACTAAAACCAGCTTTTTTTGGTGTTGGTGTTTCAGTTTCTCCTGGTGCCCAGCCCTTCTTGGAACAGATTGAAAACTCGGTTGAGGCTCTGAACGACTATGGCATTTCAGTGGTGAAGGTAAACGAGAACAAGGAGTGGGACAGAGTATTTCTGTAGGGCTGGCTGTGGGGTTGACAGAAATCGTCTGCACCTACCTTGGGTGATGGAAAGTGGGTTCTGACTGTAGCAAAGCATCCAGTTTTTTCCCTTGCCCTGGCCAGCAGTAACCACACAGCTATGAATCAAAAGCATCACACCTTCTTGTGGGTTGTGTCACACCTTCTGTCTGTGGGACAGGGGCAAATTCCTTTATCTGAGGAAGACTTAATGTTGTTCACACTCCAAACAGAGTTTTGATTAGCATTCCTGGACGCAAGGGATATTTAACTTCTCAGATTTTTCTTGAAAATTGGCCTTTGTTGTGGGAAGCCTCGTGTATCAAGCATAGCTGGCTCATCTAGTCTGATTTCCCAAGTATGTCATGAGTGGTGTTGCCTGGTTATTGCTATGTACCCTAAACATGGTACAGGGAAGAGTATGATCCCCGCTGTGTTACACAAGAGCGCCTGCTGATTCGCCCAGGGCATGAGACCTGCACAACTCACTCTTGCTTGTGCACTAGGAGAGAAGAAGCTTGAGCTGTGAAGGGTGTTGAATGGGATCAGATCACTTCCTTTCCATACAATACAGTAAATGCTAAACAGATTTTTTTTTTTTTTTTAACAAAACCTTATGCAGATTTAGGAGAGTGAACTACAAATGTGGGCAAGTACAGTTAGATGTTGTGAGAAGTACTTTTATATGTGTGTGTGTGTTTCACTGCCTCCGGGTACAAACTGAGTTCAATAAGCAAGCAGTGGTCTGTCCCTTTGAATGTACTTGGCAGATCACAAGATCTCTTAATACTATCTGAGTCAAATTAAGGAAAGCTGAGCTGAGGAACTGAAATACAAACTCCAGTCCACACCACTGGACTCTGTTCATCTTACTGTGTGATTGTATTTTCTCTCCCAGACAGGTTTGAAAAGGCTAGTACTTGCACTCTGTAATAGGAGAAAGCTGTGGTGCTGTATGTTTGTCATCGTTTGTGGAGATGAGTGACGACATGCTTTCAATGTCTAGGTCAAGTGTCCCAAAGAGGATGTCTCAAGATACTGTGGAAAAGAGAATGCATTAAGGAAAGCCTACCTGTTCAGGTAAGGGGGAGCTGTCTGACCTCCACGCTGTGATTGCTTTCAAGTACAAAGCTTTGGATGAAATGCTGTCAGGGAGTAGAGATGTCTGCATAGGAGTAGAGGAGCTATGAGGATAACAGTGGCATAGATTGTTCAGGAGGAAGTTTGTAGTATCATAGAGTCTCATAATGGTTGGGTTGGAAGGAACTTTAAAGCCCACCCAGCCCTAACACCAGCCATGGGCTGATTGCCACCCACCAGATCAGGCTGCCCAGGGCCTCATCCAGCCTGGCTTTGAATGCCTCCAGGAATTGGGCACCCACAGCTTCCCTGGGCAGCTGTGCCAGGGCTTCACCACCTTCTGTGTAAGAAGCTTCCTCCTAACATTCAATTTAAATCTCCTCTTAGAAGAGAGGTTTAAAACCATTCCCCCTTGTCCTATTGCTGACTGCATGTGTAAAAAGTCTGTCTCTCTTTTGTTTATAAGCTCTCCTTAAGTACTGGAAGTGTGCAATGAGGTCTCCCCAGAGCCTTCTCTTCCCCAGGCTCAACAAGCCCAGCTCCTTCAGCCTTTCTTTGTAGGAGAGGTGCTGCAGCCCTCTGAGTATCTTTGTGGCCCTCCTCTGGACCCTCTCCAACAGCTCCATGTCTTTGTTGTGCTGGGGGCCCCAGGCCTGGACTCAGTACTGCAGATGGGGTCTCACGAGGGCAGAGCAGAGGGTCACAGTCCCCTTCCTGCCCTGCTGCCACCTGTCTTTTGAAGCAGCCCAGGATGCAGTTGGCCTTCCAAGCAGCAAGCGCACACTACGGGCTCATTTCCAGCTTCTTGTCCACCAGAACCCCAAGTCCTTCTCCACAGAGCTGCTCTCAATGAGTTCTTTTCCCAGTCTGAAGACATATCTGGAAATGAAAGTTTCCCCAGAAGGTCCAAAACACGCAAATTGGATGCTTTGTCCTCTGCATGAAACCCCTTTTCCTGACCCATATTCTTTTATAGCAGCACACACCTGTTCTGTTACAAGAAACAATCAGAGAAATCCTTTGTCAAGCTTTCCATCCTGGGGGCTTCCACCTCCAGGTCCCCCAGGCTACATTCAGTGTGCTGAATTTTGAACCTAGTCCAAGAAAGAAACATTCTTTGGTGCTCTTCCTATTGGTGTGATTAGTTCATGTACCTTAGATGGGAATGTTTAGTTCTTGATCCCTCTATGGATTGTGAGCTGGAAGCTTTCCGTATATCAGGCAGGGGGCTTTTTCAACCTTGATGTGCTCAGTTCTCATTGATGGTTGTGCATGACAGAGGACAAGCAGGTCCTAGGAACTCCCCAAGTTCAGTCCTGACATTTTCTTTCCAGTAGATTTCAGGAGCTCTTCAACATAGCAGAAATGAATTTAGTGTGTAGCTAATCCTTCATGGTTTCTTTAGTGATTCTCTTTCTTCCCTCCCCAGAGGTAACGTGCTGATCAGAGAATTCCCTACTGATGCCTTGTTTGATGTGAACTCCATTGTTGCTAATGTTCTCTTGTAAGTACAGACCAGATTGATCTCTGTGAAATCATTTACTGCTCATATTTACTTGTTGATAGAAAGTTCTGCGTGAATAGAAGCTCCACATATTCTGAGGCTGCTTTCAGCCAAGCAGAAGGCTGCTTCTCACTTCGGTCTGGTTTGACCCTGTTAAATCTGTGCCCTCCAGATGGTGGCTCATCAGTACACATCTGGGAGCTGTGTTTGCCTGTTAATCTTGCATCTGCAAGCAAGAAGCTGGAGTTTTACCTTTGTATTTTTTTTCCAGTCACGATTATGTAGCTGCACATTTTCTCCTAAAAGAAAACAGTTATTAATGAGCTTTTTGGCTTCTCAGTGCCCTGCTATTTAATGAAGTTAAATATGTTGAAACACTGACGGATCTTCAGAACATAGAAAATGCACTGAAAGGGAAATTGAACATGGTCTTCGCATACGTACCAGCTACTGGAACAGCAGGTATTAACACTTAGCTTTTCACCTTTGTTCTCCAAGAGGCTTTTTTCTTAAGATGGAAGAGAGTTTTTGAAAGAATCTTGCAAATGGAGAATTGAAAGATTTGAAGGGGAGATCTGGAGTGAGCTGCAGCAGTGAATTAGTCGTGCTTTTTTCTTTGCAGAGCACAGAGCTGTGATGGAGGTGGCTTTTGTCTATGGAACTGTCCACCAGTTTGTTCTAACAACTGAGGCAACGCTGTTGAAAGACGCTGGGTATGTCCAAACACTGCTTGCTCTTCTCTTGGTTTCTCAGATTGTCACGTCAAATCTTGGGTTGGCATCCTTGCTGGCTCATGAGGGAGAAAAATCACTGTCATTAGAAGTGAACCTCTTAGCCTGAGTTTAAAGTGTCTAAATATTGCCAGGCCTGTTACACATTAGGCTCACTGCTGGCTTCTTGCTGAGCTAGAGAATAAGACAGATGATTTCCAGTGAAAGAGCAGCTTGGGTTACTGAAGAGTATTTAGATATCTTCTTTCCATCCAACTGGCAATGTTGACTACTCTCAATCCCCTTGAGTGTCAACGAGATCTAAGCCTGCATATGCATTTTGCATCTCAAGGTGAAAAAGCCTGCCTGGGATGATAGTAGAATAACAACTAAGGATGCACAGTCAGATCTCTTCTGCTTTTCCAACACTAGTTCCTGCTTGTGTACCTGGATTTGGATTTGGACTAGCGAGGTCATTTGTGACAGCTCACTGAATAGGATTTTATAGGAGAAGAGCCCACTATCTCCCTTCCTTAGTTAACTGGTCAAATCACAGCCATGGACTCCCTGGAAATTTAATAAAAAACAAATCTGGCACAATGGGTGGAGTCATACTGGAGTCACTGCAGGTGTGCCTTTCCTCCTGAGACCTTCTTGATCCTCCCC
>PPHD01025306.1:0-11808 GCA_002909625.1 Bambusicola thoracicus
GGAAGGGAAGGGAAGGGAAGGGAAAATAGCTCTCTTCCTTTTCCATCCCTAAACATGATGCCTGGATGGAAGCTGCCTGGTAGGCTATACGGTGGCCTGAGCCATGGCTGAGTGGTGGCTGGAGAAGAGACAGCTGGCATGGATGGGAGGCCTCGGAGTTTTTTTGGGGTGAAATAAAATAAATTCCTTCATTTCATAGTCTAACACAACATGAGGGGTATTGATGCCTCATACGCTGATCTGGTGGGTGGAAGTACGAATGGGAATGGGCCAGATACATTTACACCAGGGGGAAAATGTGGTCAGCTGTTGATGCACAAAGAAATAGAGCTGCTCACCATGAAGTGCTCTGCAGCAGGACTCGTGGGAGCAGAGCATCATATAGGAGAGGAATTAAATCAATGTGTGACAGGGCACCCATAAGCTCCAGGGCTGGGAATACCCCAGCCTTGCTCCCCTTGCTCCGTGGCTGCAAATAGGATGTCTTTATGCCTTCACAGTGAGGGCACTGAGGCACTGGCACAGGTTGCCAAGGGATGTGGTTGATGTCCCATCCATGGAGACTTTCAAGGGGAGGCTGGACCAGGCCCTGGGCAACCTGACCTAGCTGTGGTATCCCTGTGTATTGCAGGGCAGTTGGACTGGATGGCCTTCAGAGGTGTCTTCCAACTCTAAGGATTCTATGACTCTATGACTCTTTACGCCTCCCGGTCTCAGGATGCTGCTCCTCTCCTCTGAGTGACAGTGCAGCTCCTCGGGGAGCTGGGATAGCTCAGCCAGAGGTTAGCAGCCGCTCTGGCTCACCCAAGCCCCATGGAGCAGATAAGGCTCCCTTCGATAACAAGACCTGCCAGCAGCAAGCCTCCAGTTTTCCACCTTTTTGAAGTCTGCCTGGTGAGGTTGTGCAGAACTTTGTCCGCTTGCCAAAGTAACCAACCTCCAGCTCCAGCCTTCGTCTTCCCTCCTTTCCCCGCTCTTCCTCCTCACTCCTCCATGCACACGCCGCTCCACGGGGCCGATAGGGATTCTAGGAGGGGAGTGAGGGGCTGATGTCATCTGTTTTTGGCTCTGTAGAGGAGAAGGCACTGCCGGAGGAGGTGAGGGTCGACACGTCTGCCTCTACCCAGCCTGGCGCCGGGAGCAACTGGGAGCCTTCCTCCTGCAGCCGCCTCCACTCCTTATCGGGGCAGGATGACATCTTGGGGACCCGAGCGGGGAAGAAGGTGGGAGAGCTGAATGGGAGCCTTGTGAGAAGGGTGTGTGTGTGTGTGTGTGTGTATGTGTGCTGGAAACAGCTCCTGGCAGGAGCCAAGGGGGGAAATAGCTCGAAGCAGGATGGAGCCTGCTATCAGCTGTTTGCTGGAGTCAATGAGGCTCTTGCTGAGGTTAACCTCTCCCATCCTGGGCAGACAAGCTGGGAAACCCTACGTGGTCATCTCTGAAGGGTTAAAAGATCCCTTGTGCCATCCAAGGAGGAGGATGAGTCCTATGGGCAGAGGGAGGGAGGTGACGACCTCTACTCCTTACTCAGTGTGGGGTACACATGCAGGGCCGGCTGTGACTGTACTGGGAAGATGGGAACTGTTGTGAGACGGAGCAACGGGTCCTCCTCCAAAGGATTTTGGCATTTTTTCCCCCCCAGTTTCAAAGAGAAAATTTTATTGTCCCTAGAACAGCAGTAATATCTAACGTCACCCACTCTTTTCTTCTCTCCCTTAGAAATAAGGCTTGATCGTAGAACCTTACAATATTAGAATCATCAAATAAATGAATGATTGAATCATTGAATCATCAAATCATCAAGTCATAAAATCACAGAATGGCTCGTGTTGGAAGAGACCTTAAAGCCCATCCCGTTCCAACCCTTCTGTCATGCAGAGTTGCCACCCATTGGATCATGTTGCCCAGGGCCCCATCCAGAGAAGATGAGGAAAGAATGAAGTATTTTTAGATAAGCCCAGAACCAAACTGGGCCTCCTCTCTCCTACAACACAGCCCCAGGGAGGGAAAAGCCAGGTGGGAGGTGGGAGATGCAGCCCAAAGAAGAAGATGGATCCATAGAGCCATGACCTCCCAACATTTTTGACTGTGTCAGAGAAAAGCATGTCACTTGGTCACAGCTCATGTCCCAGAGTTTAATAAAGTACATCTTCCAGGCATAAATAAATGACTTCATCCTCCTGGCAAGGTGCTCTGGGCCACGTGGAGGAAAAACAGTGCAGGAGCAATGCAGCTCCCCGAGGATGGAACTGGTGGGACAGCTCCAACGCAAACACCACAGGCAGCTTCCAGGCTGCAAATCTGGGATTTGGAGTCCAGGATGCTGCCAAAACTTGTGGCTCTTGGTCTGGATATACCCCGGGATGAAAAGCAGAGCTGAATTTGGGGAAAACGCAGGGCGAAGGCTTTGTGCCCCAGACGTGGGTTGGTAGGTGAGCCTTTCCTCCTCTCCATCCTCCTTTTTCCAGGTTCTCCACCAAGCAACCCTTTTCCAACCCTAAACTTTCAGTGCTGCACACAGCAGAGCAGGACCCTTCCCCAGGCCTGGGAGGGACGTGAAAGCTGTCAGGAGGCTTTATTGTCCAGATCTTCGGGCTGCTATCAGCGACTCCCACACGCTGGAAGTGAGATATGTGTGACAACATTTTTTCCGTTGGCAAGCTTATCATTGCCGAGAAGAGGAGAAGGGATTGGGGAGGGCAGTGGAGAGGAGGGGGGAAAGGAAGGGAGGTGGATGGGTATGAACGCCCACCCTCTCCATCCTTCGTTCACCCCATGCTCCCCAGGCCTATGAAAGGAGAGGAAAACATATTTTTGGAGGAGCACATTGGCAACAGAGTTATATCGGACCTACAGCTTGCTGGCCCAGTAGGGACTATACTACATTCCTTGGGTAAGATCCTAAAACTCTCTTCCTGAAAACGTATCTCTTAATTCATATGGGTATACGTACAAATGGAAAGACCTTCTGGAGGGATATTGGCTGGGCTATCAAGACCTCATGGGGCATGATCCCAGTTGTCAACTGCACGTTGCATCTCATCATGTTTTTGCAGTGATCAGATTGTCAGGCTCTGGGAAGGAAGGGTCTTGGCCCGCAGTCTTGTTTTGCAGAGCGGAGTCTGAAATCTGGCTTTCTCAGTCACTGGAGAAGGAAAAAAAAACAACAAAATCCACACCAGTAAACACTTGATGCCACAGCTTTAGGAAACTACAACACTTGTCAAGCTTTGCAATAGAAGTCTCAAGCTGGCAATACTTGAGATGGCAACACAGCTTGGTCTGTAGGGCAAGAAGTTGAGTGAGGTTATAGGTGGGATTCCAGGGGGTCGGACACTGAACACAGTGGAAAACACATGGGAAGCACAAGGTGGGGGAAAACTGTGCATGTTTGTCTGTCCAGTGAAATGATTATTGCCGGTAATGACTTTGGAGGCCAGGCAGAATCGTCCCTCTGGCCATTGCCAGCCCCCGTGCCACTGGCTGGGCCATCCTGAGATAAAAATGAACCTCAGAATATGTGGGAAGCCCCTCCGTGTCTCAAGCATGGGAGAGAAAAGTGGGTTTGGATGGATGGATGAGTCTGAGATAGATGAGTTTGCAGCAGCAATGCTCTCACGAAGGCAGTGATCATCTTTTGCCCAACTTCTTACATGGGCAGCTGGGGCGGATGAATTTAAACTGACGGAGAGGAGATTTAGATTAGCTATTAAGAGGAAATTCTGTGGTGAGGCACAGGTTACCCAGAGAAGCTGTGGGTGTCCCATCCCTGAAGGGGATGGCAGGAGTTGGAACAGGATGGGCTTTAAAGACCCTTCTAACTCAAGCCACCCTATGACCTATGATTCTATGAAATGAAGCAGTGGTGTTATAACGCTGGGTGCTGCGAAGAGCAAAAAGTCCCTCATTATTTTCATAATGCTCTCATATCTATACATAAGTACAACACATCTGTATCCACGCTGTGTAGCTTCTCTGGACGGAAGACTCTTGCCAGCTTGTCCTTTCACTGTCCAGGCAAGTGAAGAGTAGAAGAGCTTCCCTCAGGGCCCCAGAAGGTTTTCCAAACTCAGCCATCCAGCAGATAAGCAGCACAGCTGGGCTGCAGGAGTTCGACAGAGGTCAGAGACACCTCCAGTTGTTTCCTTGCCCAAATGCTTCTTATTCTTTCCTTTACTGTTTTCTCTCTTGTGGGTAATCAAAGAGAGGGGACCCGCTCTGAAGGTTGATATCTGCACCAGGGCAGCACGATGGGCTAATGGTACAGGGGTAAGAGTCCAACTTTTGGGGTCATGGAAAGGATAACTCCAGTGGACCTTCAGCCAGCTTGGATGGACCAAGGTACAATTGCACCAGAATTAGATCCAGGACAGAAATACATTGGCCAAAAATACGTAGGGTAGAATTTGCTGAGCATGATGATGGTTCTGGAGGCAGGTAGATCCCAAATTAGCATTCAGCCATGCATGGATTAGCTCTAGAAATCACTCGTATGAGCCATGGGGAGAAGGGAGAGGAGATTCCCCCAGTGCCTCATCAACCTTGAGAGACCTTAAAGCAAAACCTTTGACTCGTTTAGCAACGCTGTCGGTAAGTACGTGCAGGAAAACTTCCCAGAGGGTTCTGCACCAGCCCAAAAGTATCTCTGGTGCTGATCCATCTTTCCAGGAGGTGAAATAAATACTGAATCAAAACACAGTGTTTTTCTCTTTCTTGGCTGTGCCCGCCTGAGCCAATATCCCAGCAAACAAGAGGTCAATAAAGGGTCGGCAAGGGAAAGTTCCTCATTTAAGGCTTGGCACTGGTTCAGCCGCAGCATTTGATCTGTCACGTGGTGGGCTGGTCTCTGTTCCTGCCTCTGAGTGGCTCTTCCTGCCTCAGTTTACCCACTCATGAGATGGAGGCAAAGGTAACGCAGCGTCCCAAAGATGAATGCTCATGAAGATACGGAGCAATCGGAGCTGGAGGGGACCTTCTGTGTCTCGGATCCAACCCAGACCACCTGGGATCTGAAAGAGGTGCCCAGGGTGTCAGACACCGTTTATTAGAAGTATATTAGAATATAGTCTTCTTGATTGTATCTTTCCAATCATAGAGGCTACCTTGGGACACAGATCGTTATGAAGAACCCCTTTCCTTCATACCGAAGAAAGTGATCTGTGACAGAACTGAACCCCCCACAGAAACATCCTGTGGCTCCGATGTATTTTTTTCCCCTTGAGCAAACCGAAAAGCAGAAGCATTCTGCACGAAAAACCCCTCCTGTAAAAAAAAAAAAACAAAACCACAAAGCCTAAAAAAAGAGATTTCAACCTCTTACCATGCAACTTTCCCTCCTGGGGAGTGTGAATCTATTTCCCTCCCCCGCCCCACTGAAAACAAATGCGGGGGTCCACCTCGATGGGTCCCCAGGGTGCCCAGCCGTGCCTGCCGAGGCCGTGGGAGTTTGGCTACTGTTATCCGGCTCTTATCAACACTCATGTGCAGCCTGTCACCGATCCCACTTAGCTCAATGACCCCGGGCTGAGCCCCGTCTCCAGAGGACCCCGCTATCTCCGGACTGGCGGAGACCTTGGCTGGAATTGGCGTCTTCTGACGACAGAGGAGCTGCCCCAACTCCCCACCCTCTCCTGTTGCTTCTCCCTGCTCCTTTCTCCGGGCTCTGGCAAGGGCTTGCCTGCTTCTCGCTGACCGAAATAGCAGCAGAGATAACAACCCCAAGCAGGGACACGGTGGCGAATTTCCATTCACAAATGCAGCCTTCCCAGCCCCCAGGAGAGGACAACCTGGATGCCACCACCCCGTGCTCCACACCTTCTCTTCTCCCTCTGTACAGGGGAAGCAAAGCCACTGCAAGGAGCAGACCGTGTTTCAGGGTTGTCTTCTGCTCTCTTTGGATGAACCCATTCCCAAACCTATCAATTCCCAGTGTGTGGTCCACGATCTGCCTTAGCTGTAGGGATTTCTGTCCTCATGTTTTCAGGCTTTCCTTCCAGAGGCATTTTACCACATGAAAGGCCAAAAGGGATCTCATCCTCGCCCATCCCAGCCAGCAGCACCTCACACCCCACCATCTATGCCATGCCCACCGTAGGACCACATATCCACATCCAGACCCACCAGACAAGGATGCATGATACCTGCTCCACTGCACACCCAGAGATACCCAAAGCAGCAGTAGGATGCTGAGGGACTGCATAGCCCCTGGAGGTCCCCATTCTCACAGCTTCCCAAGCCATGCCTGGAAATGCTAGGAGACTCTGGCTCCCATAACCCAGATATTATCACCGTATCATGTCCCATCCTGTGCCAGAGAGGTGGGGATCCCGGGGGAAGCACAAAGAGAGGAATGACAACGACATGGTCATGGCAACCCCATGACACAGCATTGTCAGGAACAGCCCCTGGGGCAGGTTAGCAGGGCAGTTCTGGTGGGTCCATATGCCTGCATCCTGTGGGTAGGGATGCTCTGCCCCATCTCATTGCTCTGTAGGATTAACCTCTCCACTTCTGGGCTCATCATACACCAGACCTGTTGGTCCAGCTACGTTGACAGGACCCCCATGATTTCTCTTACCAAAAAAGGAGTTAAACAAGAGTCTTTTTCTGCAGTCTGCGAGGACTAAGACCTTGCTTTCAACCCCATCTATAGAGCTCTGAGCTGAACAAGCCTTGAACACAGACTGGCCATCAATACATACCAGGGACCATCCCCAAAAGTCTTTCCTGGAGTGAAGAGGTCTTAGACCTGACACACTTCCAGCATCCCAAGGATTGAGAAACAATTCTGGAGGACCACTATGCTACGTGTCCCTCATCACAACTCTGTACTCTGGGGAGCAAAGTGGACAGCTGTGATCAGGATGGAAGATGATAAGAACACGAGGAAACAGCCTCGTGTTGTGCCACGGAAGGTTTAGGTTGGATATCAGGAAGAATTTCTTCACAGAAAGGGTCGTTAGGCATTGGAATTGGCAGCTCAGAGAGGTGCCTGCAGGTATTTGAGAGATGTGTAGACGTGGCGCTTAATGACATGGTTTGGTGGTGGGTTTGGTACTGTTGGTTGACGGTTGGATTTGATGATAGTGTTGGTCATTTTTAATCTAACAGTTGTGTGATTTTATGATTCTAAGCATCTGGATTAGGGTTTTACCTTGGAAAGAGGTACAAAGGACATGATTTCCATGTAGCACGAGGGAGAGAAGTCTGATTAAAGATGATACTCAGAGAATAGGTCTGAGGGGCCAGCAGGATAGTGCTGTCCACAGAAATCATGGGTGTTACGTTCTAGCATGACTAGCATACATGCAAAGGGAGCCCTGAGGCTGGACAGGCCAAGGACATGGGCATAAGTCTCTGCTGTGTAACATTATGTGATGTTTCATTCGAAACTGTGGGTTCCCACCAAGCTGTGTCCCCTAAACACTCCCCCTCAATTGGGCTGTCTGACCCAAGAGCAGTGCCTTGGCCATGCCTTGACGGAAGCGTGTCCCTAACAGGTCACTCAGCAGGATTTCACAGCAGGCTAACGAACAGTTTTGCACATGGATTCAGCCAGCCAGGAACGACCCCGCGAGCAGACCTGCAGGATCCCCAGCCATCACCCCACTCCCAGCTTTGGGGGCCATTTTCTTAATGCAATGACATTCTCTGGACCACTTTTGTCCTGGTGGCTTCCTCTTGCAGCACGATGCCTTCTGTAGGAGAAGCCAGAATTTCCATTTCCATGCTTTCCTCCACGATTCCTCTATATTCCTCTTCCAGGTTCTTCTCCTTATCTACCACCACCTTCCTGTTTTTCTTCCTTGCCCAGCACCCTCCAGCCTCCCCGGCTCCTGCACCATTGGCTCCTGTCAAAACACTTCCTCCTCTGGCTGATGTCCTCCTGCAGATAGCCCCAGCCATGCCGGGGACCACGGGCAACCCAGGATCTTCAATGGGAGAGTGGTGGCTCTGACCCTGCACTGAAGGAAACAGCATTAGGCGGAAACAACAGCACCGGGATCCCAGAATAACTCTGCTATGGGCTACCCCGGGGATGCAGAGGTAAGCAGAAATAAGCCTCCTTTGGAGGTCAGGGCAGTTCATCTGAGATGTTTGTGCATCTTCTGGCATAAACACTGGTCCTGGCTTTTTCAGCGGGTGCTTATATCCTTTCTGGAGTGGGGCAGTTCACCTTGGGACGTGCAGCTCAGCACCGCAGTAGGGAGGAAGATGGGGATGATGTTAGGAGGGCCAAGCCCTAACACAGCAGTTCCCAACAGGAGGTCCCCACTTTGGTGGTGTTTGTTCCCTCAGGGGGTGTGCCAGCTCAGGGCTGGGACATCATTTTGCTTGATGCTGGAATGACTCAGGACCATGAGATGGGGCCACCTCTTGCAATACAGTTGAGACCTTGTTGGACACTTGGCGGACACATGGGGCCAGGATGACACAGCCCGTTCTGTGAGCTCTCGTTATTTAGATTTAGGTTGGATAGAAGAAAGGAGTTTTTTTGTCATAAGAGTGGTGAGGCACTGGCACAGGTTGCCCAGAGAGGCAGTAGGTGCCCCGTCCCTGGAGACATCCAAGGTCTGGGTGGATGGGGCTCTGAGCACTGATGGAGACGTATGTGTTCACTGCAGGGAATTGGACTAGATGAATCTTAAAGGCCCTTTCCAACTCAAATAGTTCTATGATGATTCAAAGCCAGGCTGGATGGGGCTGTGAGCAACCTGGTCTAGAGAGAGGTGTCCCTGCCTACAGCAGGGGGTTGGAACTGGATGATCCTAAGGGTTCTTTCCAACCCAAACCACTCTATGTACCTATGATTCTGTGTTGATGATGACGACTGCTAGCATCCAGCATTACAACTCTCCATCGCAGGAACTTCCTGCATCACCGTGATGTCCCAGGATGAGGGCCCAGGGTCAGACATGGATGATGAGCTGAGGTCCCCACCATGCAGACACATCTGGAGATACCAACAGCAACATGAACATGAAGGGCTGTCCAAGCCATGTGCTGGGACAACTACTCCCTTTCTCTACGTGAAAAAGGCCCCCTCATGGGAAAACTTCATCTCACATAGAGCAGTGATGTGGTGGTACATCTGCCCATGGAGGTGGTGGGGTCACTGACCTGGAGGGGTTCAAGAACCACGGAGATGTGGCACTGAGGGACATGGGCAGTGGGCACGGTGGGGGCGGGCTGGGGTTGGGTTTGATAATCTTAGAGCTCTTTTCCTACCTTAATGATACGATGATAAAAAAGACTCATTTCAGCTTAGCTACCTAATCAGCCAGGAATCAACTCAACTACTGACTTTCCTCCTCAAAAACAAGACTTCTCCAAAGCTCCAGAATACCACAATATTTCATGCTCACTGTTCCCATCCAGTCGAACTCGCTACCTTCCTCCTTCTGTATATATTTAGCTGGTAGGAAAATGCTCTGGGAGGCAGCAGGGGCGGTGAGACCTTGGAAAGGAGCCCTGGGAGAAACCTGACTGCTCTGTCCCAGCACGGCTGTCATGAGATGCTCCCATCTCCCCCCACACAATCCCTCTGTGAAGCTGGGAAGCTGTTTCTCATTAGCTCGTGCTCTGCGCATCACTGTTAGGTCTTTAGCACCTCTGGGCTTGCTGTGCAGGAGGCTTCCCAAACCTTTGCGGTCTTCATCTCCAGATGGAGCTGTCCAGGATTCTTTCCCATTTCCACTGCCAGGAGACGATCTCTTACTGTCCCTCCTTACTGTCCCTCGAACACAGCAAAGGGACTCCCAGCCTAAGATGGGAATGGAAACTCTTGCTGGTAAAAGCAAGATGGGTGCACTTAAGTACATAAAAGCATTTTGCCACATCCACAGCATGATGCAACAGTGAGACCAGAGAAGGGTAACACACAAAACCTTTCCAAAAACCCCATTTGCTCCTCGCTTTTTTGCATCCCTTGGCAAGCCCTGTTCCCAGCTGGAAGCCCTTCTGCCCCAGCCAGGAGCTGTTTGCTCAGACCTCCGCAGCTGCAAAAATTGAGCAAGCTTCACAAACATGTGGGCTCCTGTTAGGCAGTAGCAAAGGTTTGGTTCTCGTGCCACAGAGATCTTCAGGTGCTCAGCTTCCTCTTCATCCTTGATGCACACACCTCTGGCATTTTGGCCTTGGGGGTATTTTGTGGTGTGATGGCAGAGCCCCTCGTTTAGCTGCCAGCAGGCCTCTGCAGTGCTCCCTTCAATGTGTGCATGGGTCAATGCTTGCTAAGAGCTGTGACACCAACAGCCGTGTCACGGGGCTGGGACTCGATTCAATCTCTCTTGTAGGCATAGATAAGGATTCCACACCTCCAGCAACACATCTCCTCCTGGTTTTCCTCTCCTTTGAAGGGGATTTGCCATTGCCTCATTCAGGGAGGGGCAGAAAGAGGAGAGGACCACCTGAGCCCTCTCGGAGGGACAGAGGCAATGGCCACACAGGCGTAGGGTTGGGGTGAAGGTGAGATGAACCCTCCCTGCCCATCTCTGCCCACTGCTGGAGGATGGAGCTCCCCTCAGGAGGTAAAAATGGGATGGGATGAGAAACAGCAAAATGCCCCAGCTCCTCAGGGGAGCCGTTCCCAAACAGCTACGGAATGGGAGCTTCCGCCGTGCCCTGGGAAGGTGCAGCAGGAGCTGGGCAGCTTTCAGCTCGTTGCAAAGCCTCCCCTGACCACGAGATGGCACGAAGAACCGCCGAAACCCCGAGCAGAACGGTTTCCCTGCTGCTCGGGTCCCAGCCAGTAAAACCCAGAGGTCCCCAGCGGGATGCAGCCGGGCTTTGCCCCCAGGGGAGAGTTCCTTCACCTGCAGTGACCTCCCCATCAGCCTCCCCCTCCCGCATCACTTTCTGAATCCATTCCAATTAAAGCACCCCAGCTGACTGGTAGGCAGCCATCTCTCCCAGCCCGTGGTCCCTCAGCAGACCCTCGCAGTGCTTTGCCCTTCCTGTCCCACCTCCTTCGGAGTGACCCCCAGTTTCCAGTCCCACCATCCCTCTTCCTATTTCCACTTCCCCCCTCGAGGCTCATGCATAAATAAAGCAGAGAGCGAGGAATAGGGTTACAGGGACAGAACGGGTCCCTGGAGGCCAGCACTAAGGGCGCACACACGTCACTGAGTACCTGGCACGGCGCCTGCTGAGATAACCTTTCACCACAGCACCACAAACACCCAATTCTGAAGAATACTGGGACGTTTCCCTTCTTGCAAGGAGGCAGCAAGCCCTCTCCCAGCTTTGCAGGCAGAAGATGAGGGGCTGCTCAGCAAAGTGGCTGTAGCTCAGCCCCCAAGACCAAAGCTGCTTTCTCCATCTGCGCTCTGTCGGGTTGTGCCTTCTGTAATGGGGAAGCTGACAGAATCACAGGGTGGTTTGGGTTGGAAGGGCCCTTAAAGCCTACCCAGCCCCAACCCCACCATGGGCAGGGACACCTCCCATAGCTGCCCACAGCCCCATCCATGGCCTTGGGCACTGCAGGGATGGGGCACCCACAGCTCTCTGGGCAGCAGTGCCAGCACCTCACTGCCCACACCGTGCAACATTTCTTCCTTATAACCAACCAAAACCTACCTTTTTTTCCAGTTTAAAACCATTGCTCCTTGGTTGATGATGGCTCTGAAAAAGAGCTGGTGTCTCTCCGGTGAGGCACTGAACAGGTTGCCCAAGGAGGCTGTGGATGCCCCATCCCTGCAGGCATTCAAGGCCAGGCTGGATGTGGCTCTGGGCAGCCTGGGCTGCTGGTTGGCGACCCTGCACATAGCAGGGGGTTGGAACTCAATCATCATTGTGGTCCTTTTCAAC
>PPHD01025307.1:0-11808 GCA_002909625.1 Bambusicola thoracicus
AGAGAAACAAGGGAAGATTCTGCTTTGTGTTTCACTGAAACACGAGAGCAGGCACACACACTGTATTTTTGTAGATACCACAGATTGTTTATACTAAGTGTCAAAGAAGGTTTTGAAAAACAATGAAGCACATTTATTCATTTTTTTAAAAAATGAAGTTTTAAATGAAAAGTGCTAGTAATGGCATAGAAAGGAAAATCTCAGAAAAGCAGCTGTACAATACATGTAGCAGTGCATGTGCTACAGCTCTGGCAGGACAGACTCTCGGAGCTGTTGGTACCGGCATTGCTATCTAGAACCACAGCGAGCTCTACACTTTTCTTTGAGTTATTTAGAAATCTGTTTTTTAAGCATCTCAACAAAGTTACATTTTAGCTATGCTCACGTTTCAGGGTTTTTTTCATCTCTTCTGTGCTGGCACATAGTTTGCTCCTTATTCTACTGCAAGAATCATACAAATCATTTGCAATTTTTATGCTCGTGTTCCAGCAGTCTGGGTTTGGATTTCAAAAAGCCGAAGCCTGGGGCTGTTTCCATGAAGCATTTTGATGTGTCACCTGAGATAGACAGTTCACAGTTTGAACACGGTCACTTGTGAAGTATCGACAATAGCAGAGATGTCCAGACTTGTTTTCATAATTGCCTCACGACATTACCCCACTTACCAGTATGCTTTCTTCCACTAGGAAGAATTTACGGAGATTTTCATTGAAAAAAATTTCCACAGCTATTTATTAATACCACAGGTATTTATTAATGCCAATTAATTAATGCCAGTTAGAGTAGATTTCTAGTAAATCTTGAGCTTATGCTTTTGTAGTACCTTATTGCTCACTGTATTACTCCTAAGAATACAAAACCCACTTCCTACATGTCAAAATCTACCCAGTGACTTGATCCACTTGAATATAATCATGCCACACTCCATCAGGCTACGCTGATACAAAATGCCACAGCACCACCTGACTCCACAGAACAGAAAAATGAATTCAAGTGAATGCAACTGCTCTGCATATAAGGGTAGGAGAGAAAGCAGCAACAATTTTTCATACAGTCTTTCATTAGGTTTCATTCTTATTAATAAGAAATGAGAGTCATTAACACTATTAAAAATCTAATTACATTAGCAATTTTCCATCTTGTCACTTATGAGTAGTTAAGTATTGGTATTTGTTTTTCCTAATGGGATTCAGAAGTCTAATTAAAAGCCTCTCTTTTGTGGATAAGTGGAATGAGACTTCATGAAAAACAAGGCACTCTGAATAGCCACAGACAGTTTATTTCTTTAAATACCGTACTTCACAAACATCTCTTCAGCACTGTGAGTAACCAAAAAGGATGATACTGAGAGGTACTAGAAAATCAAACAGACTTACTGGTCGCTCCAATAATGAGCTGCGAGCCCTTTGCTTCTCTCATTCCTCTCTCCATGCCCCGCTGCTTTGCACTCTCTACGAGTTGAGTAATGGTAATAAGGACAAGTACAACATAACCTTTTGAGCCTTCAAAACAATACTAGGCAAAAGTATGATTTTCCAGTATTTCTCATATATGTTTCCAAAAGCTTCATTGTGGATACAGTTAAAATGGAAAAAAATTACTTCTCTCAAGACAATAGTATAAGAGAGAGCAAAAGAGGGCCATTTTACCACACAACTGCCCCAGTTGTTTGCCAGAATGTTATATGTTCCAGCACAGCTATTTTAGCAATGTTTGGCTAGTTTGAGCTGAGGTCCCAATTTTATTCTGTATGTGTGACTGGTACTACAATTGTAAGGGGAGAGGGACCCTCAAGAGCCCCTGGACTCCTCCTTGCTTTCATTCAGAGGAGCCAGCAGGGCAGCCAGCCCTTTCACAGCTAATTCTGACTTTCTATCTCTGTGAGGCTAATAATCTTACAAAGCCCACACTTCTCTGCCTTCAACTCAATTTACATTTCCAAGACACTTCTTACACCTGTTGGTGTTGAATCCACATTCAACTGTCTGTGAAGCAGAAACTCATGGTGAGAGGGAGGGAGATGGCATAGGTAAAAAACAACAGGCAGTAAGGGTGTTCAGTACACCTTAAAACAAGAGAAATTGAGACTGTGAATGCAACAACCAGTAAAACCAGGTAATACTTAACAGCCCAGAACGAGGCTAGCATGCATGCTACATTGAAAGCACTCTGTCCTTCAGTTATACCACTTTACTTGCCAATAATGATACACGAGGAATATTTTGCGTATCACTGAACATTGCTTCTCTATCCAGCAGAAGTAAGCATGTTACTACAGCATGCGCATCTAAAATGCCCCACAACGGGCTGGCTTTGCTCTTCCTTAACACATACAGATCAATGACAGGTTAATGCTTAGTTAACATTTATTAAGAGCAACATGGTTTTAGAAACTTCAGCCTAAAGGTGTTAATTAGATGAAAGATGAAAGGACCTCTATGTTGGACAGATACTCTTACGTTTTGCTGTCAATGATTTATTAGTTACAAGGTCCCAAATGCCCAAGCTTATCAGTAATGAGATAAGCAAGTATGAACTAAAGGGTACCGTTGACTATTTGTTTTACATAATCTCACTAACTATGTCTGCTATCAAAATAGTCCAGATATTACAGACCCACACAGTCTTACAGTGATCAACACAAGGTAAAATATCAGACACAGCTTTAGGGAGTGAGCCTGCCTGAAGTATGCCTGCTGAAAGCCTCTGTGAGGGTAACCATCTATGCTCAAGGTGATACTCCAAATCAGACATATCAACGCTGACTCCAAATTAATTCCTCTACAGTCTTTTATATTGGTGCAGGCACTGAGACTGTGTGAAATGTCTGACACTCTGCACATAATAACTACTAAAGCTGAATGGGAGAAATACAAACTCATCTGAGGAGCATACAATTGCAGGCTTCATGGCGAGAGCAGCAAGTCTGGCTAGGCAGTGTCTTACACCCAACAGGTTTTCACACCACTTCAATCTGTGAACTCTCAACAATTTTCTAGGGAAGTTGTAAACTCAGTGCAGGTGTCTAACAACGGCCTTACTTAAACTGTCTGTTCCCTGAAGATCAGAAACCACTGCACTGTCAATTTGCACAGGTTTGAAGGGCTGCACAAAGAAGTTAGTAAGAACCAAAGATGTAAACCTAATCTTTGTTCATTTGCACCATGCAAAATACAAAGAAAAGCATGATACAAACAGTAGTCAGTACTCCAACTACCAACACATCAAGCACACAAGGATTTTAGAACCTCCATACTGTTACAAGAACGGCTACAGTACAACTGACCCACATCTTTGTGTGGACAGGCAAACAGATCTGCTGAGTTCCTTTGATTCCAGTGAGAGTTACTGCTCATTACTTCCAAAGACATCGTTTTTGAAGAGCATACACAGAATCTTTGCTAGAAGAAAACATACTAGTTAAAAAACATTTAGACTTCTTTGGGAATGGCCTAGAGTTATTTTCTTTTGTGGCAAAAGGAGATAAGACGACAATCAGCCTAACCCTGCAGGAAAATGTCCATTTTACGTATTTATTTTTCAGTGTGTACAGCATGGAACATGACCTCAGTTTATCAATAACAGGAGTATTAGGAATATCTTTTGGTTCAAGAGATATTTTTTGTCATCATTTGTCAGAATAAAAAAATACTACCTAGCAATGAAATAACTCATTAGACTAATAATAATAATAATAATAATAATAATTAGCATAGAAGTAGGAAAAAAATAGGTCTCTTTTTGCACAAACTGATAGTAAAATCCTAAGAAAAGGTACTGCCAGAAGCTATTTTGCATCTCAATCAGAAGGCTGCGAGCTACAGGCTTGAATTTCAATTGCAGATGGTAAGACACCATACTATTAATATGATTCTATTTGTGTACTCTAATCAAAGCACGAGAGAACAGGAAAAACAAATATAACATACTGGGTGTATTCAGATTCCAGCTATGATGCACTGATGAGACCGTTAACGTATCAGCACCAAACTCATGCTAATTTCCCTTCATCTGTAACAGTCCCCTTCTTTCTCAATACCACCGCAAGTCGGAGGCTACTGCTATGTCTGAAGTGCCCCCCAAGTCTGCCAGGAATGCATTTTCCTCCCATTGCAATGCACCGGATGATGTATAGGTGCCAGATTTTGTCGCCAAAGTTTCCCCCAAGGTGGATCACAGAATTTTCTGAGATGAAAAGCTTTGATATACGCCACTGTTCTCATCTCATTTTGACTACCTCGTTCCCCACCTCCCCACCATCCTTTGTGCAGAAAACACCTCCTGGAAGGACAATGCTTTGCTCCCGATCGCACTCTGATGTTTTCACTACTTTTCTGTCTCTGCATCTCCTACAGACAAAAATCTTCAGAGCTTTCCTGCTCACCACATGTACCTGCCTAAAACCTCAGTACACAGTGCTGTGATCCTCTTCTTTGTTACATTTTTTGTTTCACTGTAGTGACAGTGGCTTTCTGTCCATCTGAATTATTTAAAGCTACAGAGAACACAGTGACTGTTCTGTAAGGAACAGTGGTGCTTTGGTAAATAAAGAGAGGCATACGACTAATAAGCAATCTGATGCACTGTGTAATGCACGAGCATAGCTATCTTTCTTCCCTTTCTTAAGGAAATGGTTCTTGGCATAAGCAAACACAGCTTTTAGCTACCCAGTTCTGATACACTGCTACATCACAACACGGTGAGATAAACAGCAACCACATAATGCTGCAGTGAAAAGCAGAAACATTTCTAAACATAAAAAGGACACATTTATGTATTCTGATCGTACATAAAATTTACTTGAGTTTTCATCTGGGAATTTCCTTCAGGAACAGCAAAAACATACAAACAAAAAAACCAAAGAGGACAGATTTAAAATGATGGGAGTGGCAGTTTGCTAAATTTCCTCAGTGCAGCATTGCACTCACAGGAATTGTCAGCCTATTGCTCCCACACCTGCTTTTCCTTACTAATTCTTTTGCTATACGTGGTGATGGTATGTGCCCTACAGTCCTCTGCAGCATGAGATATAGAGGCACCGACTGGAGCCTGGAAAGGGAAGAAGGTTTGCTGAACCATTGCTGAAAAAAGCCCGACCATTTCCTGCTTCAGCTGCCTGTAAAGACATTATCCCCTCATCAGAGCTGTTTCTTCAGCTCCAACACCCTACCACCAAGCACAAAAGACACTCAATGCTTTATACAAATTAATTTCATTCATTAGCTGTTTCACAGACTGGCATTACAAATATTCATTCAGCATTTACCAGAGGTGGTTTTAGCCTCCATAAGGAGCCAGCCATGACCAGCGCTGTGCTCAGTATGGGACTGCTAATTCTGAACAATAACAGTACGTGGGTAATGGTCTGTACCACTGCACAGGCTGAATTTCATCCTTCTAATTATGTGACAGGTCATTTGGTACTGTTTTGCTCTCATTTTGGATGAGAATAATTGTATAAACTCACAGATCAAAACTGTGCATGTTTGAACGTGCACATCAACAAAACCTTCCTTGTCTGAACCTCCCAAACAGTGCACACACGCAACACAAGATAATGCAGTCCAGCACTCCAGCATGAGATCTTATGGAATCCTTTACAGAACGTTGTCTCAAATTCAGGCTGATCTTTCCATGTCTGACTTTGCAGCTCGACTCAAAAATGTGAATCAGTAACAATTAGTTTTCAATTCACAAATAGAATTAAAACCAGGGAGCTAATTGGGCTGGGAGACATAACACCCACTCCAACATACTATACAGTTTTTACTGCCATAGAGTACTTATGTACAGTGTGACAAGCATGTAGAATGTTAAATGAAACATGAATGAATAATTCTCCTTACACACTTAATTAATTAATCAATTTTCAAGCATATAAATAAATGTTAATAGCAAAGGTTTAATGCCAGTGCATAATAAATAAACTTAAGTATCACTGGCATGTATTTTGACACATCAAAGGAAAGAAAGGAAAAAGGAATTGGGAAAGTGAACAGTTTGAAAGAAAATGAAGTTTAGGTGACCTAATTAAAGGCTTTTCCTCAGCTACAAAGAGACATCAAAGTGCTGCTTCTGAAGTTCTTTTGCCAAACCAACAGCCTCAAATTAAAAGACCGCATTAATTTCCAGGAATGAGTCAGAGAAATACTCCTGTAAGAGCCTTCAGTCCCTCTGTGTTGCCACAGAAACAGAGCATTACGGCTAGTTTATAATCCAAGTGTTCCATTTATATATGAGAATTTATTTTTCATTTTCACCTTTTCATTTACTCATCTAGATATATAAGAAAGCCCCGCAGAAATTAATGATGCTTCTTCCATGACTGACAGCTGGAGTTTGGACGTTGAACAATGCCTGTTTTATATTGTTCTTTCTTAATGGCTTTCTGATACAAGAGAAAGTGGCAGTGCATTTGCAATGCAGAATGGCTGAACCAGTGAGTCCCTGGTGGAGCTGGGCTCAGGTCTCCAGCACACAAAGCCTGAAGAAATGCACCTGGTTCAAGAAACATCTTTCTGGGAAGTCTAGGAGGGTTTAGGGCACACCCTGGGGTATCACCGAGGTTCAGGGTATGGGCTCCAGTACGGAACTGCTCACAATGTGAGTTCCTCTTCAGTCTAACAGCCGAATCCCTGAACTGCTGCCGTAGTGCAAGGAAAGCACTGCTAGAGCAGAGATGTATGAATATGCCTTTCTGTCCCCACTTACAGTAGCCAACTGCTTATTAATCATCTGCACGTAGCTTGATGAGCAAACACTATATGTTGGGACAGGCACATCCAAATCTTTGGGTGCTGTCATGGGAAGAAGGCTGAGCCCCCAACTGCATGGAGCACCCACACCAACACCTCTGCTCTCCACTGGACTTTTGCCAGCGAGGGGACTTTGATCACTGGTACCTTCTGACTTCACTGGCTGTACAGTGACCCTAGTGTAATCCAGCCCCTGGTGTAAACGTCAAATTTAGGAGAGATGAGCTGGCATAAACTCCACCCGAAATGTTCTTTTCATTGCAAAATTAGCACAAGGTTTTGTTTCACTCATTTTGTGTACATTTTGCTACAAATGACATCAGCTGTAGATTCTATAGAATTTCAGCACATACACTGTGCCCATAGTACAATTTAATCAAGTTGAGCACTACCTCCTTTGAAACAGCTAGCAACAAGTCTCATTTCTAGGCCTTTTAATGAATATTCTAAATTGAAGAAATGCATAAACATAAGGATAATTTACATTGCTAAAGTTAATCAGTTTTCTTATACATTTTCTGCATCTGCATGATTTTTCATCCGTATTGCATAAACGTGTCTTCTCCTTGTTTTTCAATATGCATACATAAAATCAAACACTCGCAGTGCCTTTTCTTTTCACAAATTTCCAGAGTCATACCTGACTCCAAGATTTAAGAATTCCGTGGCTTACAAAAAAACTCACAACAAAAGGTTGTAATCACCGATGCGAGGCAGTGCGTAACTTAGATGTGAATTTGTCCTTTTGCAACTCAGTTTTTCTGTCACTGAAATGATAATGCAAAAAATCTCTTTCAGAAGCTGGCATACCAGCAGATGTCCAATACAGAGGACAACTCCATTAAACAGAATGGTTTTGTACATACAAATGTTAGCTATGAAAATTGACACAGATACTGCAGGTCTTCACTGATTAGCATTTGCAAAGGTCCCTGGAAAAAAGAATGAAAGAACTTCCCTATGAAACGAAATGTTTGTTTTTAACGTCATTCTACATTTGAAAGTTTCCTCAGTGCACCTTAATTTGACCATCATTAACCTTCAAATATTTCTCCAGTTTATTCCAGCACAAGAGCAAGGACTTCTTAAATACTTCTCTGTCGGGTCAAGAGAATTAGGCACATAACAAAATAAGTTGGGGCTGTTTTGTCCAAGGGCTGACCCGTCCTTGATTTTTTTAAGCTCTTACATATCCAAGTTAATTTCAGCCAAGTCCACATCTAGCTTACGTGTGTAGAACTAGGAGCAAAATAAACTTCACCTCTTAGCACGCAACATTTCATTATCTACAGACCAACAAAAGAGGCTTAATAATATAATTTAGAAACTTGAGCGTACCGGTCAGTTGGAGGGACATTGAGATCAGCGAAGCTGCTATTAAAGTGCCATCAAAGCATTTTTGACTCTGTAGAATTAATCATGAAATCTGTTCCTGCCAGCTCACTTATCATATCCGAAATATTAATTTTGAGTAAAATTAAATTGGACACCTACCGACAGCAACATTTTGCCCTTCAGAACTCCCCTTCACATTGATTTATTAACGGCTGCCAGAACAGTGTACCATAGCAATTTATTACTACTTTCTGGATGTTTCCCTGTGCTTACAAATAGTCCTTTAGAGTGAAAGGTGCTACCTGACAGCGTTCTGACGAAGGCGCATTTTTCGATTTGCATAACTTTCTTTAGATTTATAAGGATGTAAGGAAAGGAATTTCTCTTTATTATCAATAGGTATGGGTGATTCACATAAAAGAAATCAGAGCAGAGATCCCGTGTTGAGCTGCTTTGAAATAAAGCAGAGCTAGCATTTTTATTAGTACTTGGTGTGATTTCAGATAGAAGTGTCAGCATTTTTTTTTATTTCTCAGCCTCATTTTCTTTGCATGCAGTACAGCCAAAGAGACTATACAGAGCGTTTGGTAGAAGCGGGGCTGGAGATGCAGTGTTAACCCAAAGAGAGGGCTTCATGTGTCTTTTATGTTCTGTGTTAGAAAGGCACGTTTTTCAGGGTTGGAAAAAATTTCCCCTTAAACTTACCAAATTAAGGTAAGTTAAAGTGCAGCTAGTAGAAGCACTGGGACAGACTCACATAAAAATATAGCAGTTTAGCATGCAAAGTTTTAATTTGACAACATTCAAGGTTTAGCTAATGGCAGGGAAATGTGAAGTCTCGGAGTTACTACATTAAGTGATCAACCTGAGCCAAACCCTGACATTTAAGGCAGCTCCTCCAGTCTGAAGCATTTGGTGTCTGGAGCCAGATTCCAACTTGGGGGGGTTTAATTCCTTTTTACAGAATAATCCCATCCTTCCCATTTCTTCCAGTGCTGTGGCCCCACAAAGAATAAGTAATCCCACTACTGGCTGACACAGATACTGCTTACTAACTTGCTGCCTGAGACAAAGACAGTTCATAAATACAGTGGTTCCTGCCTGTTAATATTCCTGGCTCCAATCCAACTATTCAATCTAAGCTCTTATTTTTAAGCCTGAATAGTCCCATTAACTCCAATTGGGCTGCTTGTGTTCTTAAGTAAAACAGGTGTTTAAGCACTTTGCTGGATCAGAGCCGATGAATGCACATCTGCAATCTTCTCAGGCTCAGTTAAAGGTTCCTGCCTAATCATTACACATTTATCTAGGAATTCCTCTTGTTTATACTTGCACACACATTAAGCGTTTGCAACAGGCTACTTGACACATTTAATAGCTATTGTGTTTATAATGAAAGACAAAACTATCTACGTCTTAATACAAATTCCATATATATATGCTGAGAGAACACATGTTGCTGAAAATGTAGTAAGAGCAGAGAACACAGTTGAACATCAGTGCAGAGAGAAGCCTTTGGTAACACACTGGAAAGCAAAACAAGTTAAACACACAGAGGCGATTAAGATTCTCCAGATCTAGTCAGGAAAAGAATGGTGTCAGCTTACATCAGGAAACAGTCTTTTGTAACATGAACATTCAAAGTAAAATAAAAAACACAAAACTTAATGCTGTCCAGTGATTGTCAGCTCAAAAAAAATCATTACCTACAAATTAACTCAGGCTTGTCTCCTCAACAGCTACGTATGGAGAACATGTTGTTGGCAGTTATTATTTTCATTATAGATCATTGTCAAGGCCAACATTTTCAATCTCATGTGAAATTTGAACTGCTCCTAGTTCTCACAACCAAATCCTCCTGTCCACTGCCATCACACCCCCATGCCGTGTACAGCATGCTATGCCATTTCATACTCTATGCTGATACTTGTCACTATTGGGTAAAGCTCCCTCTTGGGAAAATTCTGCATGCTTTGACAGGCTACCAAGTGACAGAGTGCCAATTTTGTCATAGTTGTGCTGGCTCTCACAGTATGAGATTTTGATTTTAAACCCAAACTCGTTAGCACTGATCTTTATCTCCCAAAGAATGAAAAAGAAACACATGAACATACCCAACGCCACGTGCAGATGCTAAGGTCACAGTTTTCATTTTGACTACTGAGTCTCATTCTCTTTTCAATAAAAACAAGGGAGGAGCTCTAGTTTTCTGTACTGCAGGCTCACAGGAACACTTGTGATAAGCACTTCACTGTGTCAAGATGTACATTTTCAGCAAATGGGCAAACAGATCAGAGCCAGCAACAAGTTTTTGGCCAGCTACTCCCCACCTTTTCTTATCATTCAGTGACAGCATCTTAGTTGTTTCTTGGCTAGTTGCAAATACATGAGAAAAATTAACTACTGGGACACAGGGTAAGGAAAGAACATAGAACTATTTGTATAAGCTGCCTGTGAGGCCACGTATGTGGGCACTGTTCTGCTTCCACATCTGGGTGTTTCCCCATCTGCTGCTGAATGTGGCAGATAGAAAGCACATCTCTAATAGTAAAATGGCTGAAGGAATTGCCTCTCTTGATCTATTTATTTCTTTAAAAATGCTCCCAAGCCTAGTGGAGTTTCTAGGTTTACTATGGAGTTTCTTTTCCATGCTTCTGATTTGTCTTTCAGAAAGGCTCCTTCCTAGTAAAGATTTCCAAGTTGACTTCTCTGAATGCTTTCCACTGTAATCGTATTGCCAGCAACAAATTTTGGAGAATTTAGAGAGATCAGCTCCCTTCAGTCTTGCTCTTCTTTCAGGAAAGACAATATGTTGCAATGAAAGTGGAATGAAAATTAGCAGGGTGCAAAAGTGCAAGAGGCTTAGAACATCACCCTGTCCTCAAAATGAAGAATGACAAGAACTGTCCAGTTAATCTCTATTAACTCCAGCTTTGGTACCACACAGTTTTTGTGCCATGCTCAGTTTTAAAAGCTATTTATCTGACCTTCTCCCTCAAGTCTCTTCTACCATCTAGAATAGTTAACTCATTACTTTGGTAAATACCTTTCTGTTCAAGCACACTTGTTATTCCCATGTACAGTTTGAGTAAGCAGGGAAGTTTTCTGAAATGAGTTATCCTTCATTGTTCTCAGATATTTAATACATGCATGTATTATCATTTTGGCAAATTGCTTTTATTTATCCAGCTCTTAATCAATCTTTTTATGTTTCCATCAATAATTTCTGCTGGCCTTTTCTGACCTCCCTTCACTTTTCTCAATTATTATCAACTCTTTAAGCAGGCAACTAGAGATCAATGCAACCTAAGAAATATTTATAATTTAAGACTCAAAAAACAGCAACAAAAGTCCTTTTCAAAAATAGTGGAGTTTCTTTTTACTATTTCTTTTTTTTTTTTTTTTTTTTTTTTGCTAATATCAGAAGCTAAAAACTCAATGAAAATTATAACTGAGTCTCACAGGATCAGGAAGAAGGGCTTTCAAGAAAGAAAAAAACAGACTAATCACTGTGAATTTTGCAAGCCAACTCCATGAATGCTGAACAAATGTAGGAATCTAGTAGTCACTCTTATTTTATGCCTAATTTATTACATGATTGCCCTATAATTATGACTTAACAATCCCTTCCCTATTATATCATACACATTCCACACTGTAAAATCATACTGGTTTCAATATGTCAGCTCATCTCCTTTGTGCTGAAGTACTGCTCTCA
>PPHD01025308.1:0-11807 GCA_002909625.1 Bambusicola thoracicus
AAGACTTGGCAAGGACTGTAAATCAGACATGCACTCCTGAGCCTTTCATATCACCAAGGATCTGGGTGAAGCAGCATTATCTCTCAAGACTGTTTTGAAGGGAAATCCACAGTGCCATCTCAAGAGCAGTTAACAGCTCCATCTCTGAGGCATTCCATCAGAATGACAGCCTCTCTGCTTCCCGTGCTTTAAAAAGCATTCTCTAATTGAACACACAATGCAGGTATATAGCAGCTGCTTTTGATATTCCTACCATATCTGACACCTCCTTATTTTATTCTGAATCTCTAGCTCATCATTCCTGAATAGGAAACATTCACTATCAAAAAGTTTAGGCTTGGAAGGGTAAATATCCAAGCACCAAAGCTATTTTTCTAAGAGGAAAGCTATTTTCAACAGTAATATGCCATCCTTCTGTTTGCACTAAATCAACAGGAACCACCTTTATAGGAAGCACCCATTGTTATGCAACAGCGATTCTTATTGGGATCTAGGTTGTGTTAAAACTTGTGCAGAGTCGTTTCTCATGAAAGGCCATTTAAACGAAGTTCTCTTTATTCTGTGAGAAAGAATGCCACTGAAGTGGCTGGTTAAGCACCCGAAGAGTCCAGTGCAAACACAAAGTTTCACACCAACAAGTGTGCAAGGAGCCTGTGCTGCAGGAGCTGGCAGCCACTGCCCTGGAGTGCAGAACAAGCTGGCAGGGCTGGGCCGGGAGGGACCAGGAAGGCACTGCTCAATGCCTTACACTCAGCCTGCGTCCCAGCTGCAAGGATTTCTTCTAGAGGATGGTCTCAGCATAAAACAAGACACGCCTAGTAGAAAAGTCTTTGAAAAAAAATATACTTTTCTATTTAAACAAAAGATCTAGGAAAGAAAAACTACACTCCATTCAGCTGTCAAAAAACAAAGGTGACAAAAGGATTTTTCTAACCGATGTTTCAAATCTCATGGAATGAATTTTTAAAAGAGGAGTTTAGTTTTGTTTGCATTCCCTGTTTTTCCCATCTTGGAAGGATGATAAGAGAGCAAAGATGCCTACTTGCCTTTTCAAAGCTCTCTTCTCATTTAGGTGCTGAGAGTGCTTAAAAGCTAACGATAAATCTCTAAACAGAATACACTGTGATGCACATTGCCACTTCTGTGTAAAAATAATTATAGGCTCAGAACTCTTATCTTCCATATGTTTTGTACTATCCAGTAACAGCTCTACCGTCTCTCTTGCCAAACCTGTTTCTACATTGGCTGTCTAAAACCACAGTAAATTAGGAAATGCAGTGTGCATTTTGGAATAAGTAGACCCTTTCTCTTGCTACACTTCAAGCATATTCCTAAGAAGAGATGTCAAGCTCCAGGTGTATAGCTGGCACCACAGCCTGGAAGCCTGTTGTAGGGAATTGCCCGTTTTCATTCCCCTATCACACACGCCTGGCTAGTTTTGCTGACTATTGTGCAATAGTCAGCTCTGAGCTGAGAACAACTTCTGACACTGACTGCAAATCCGCAAACAGGCTCTCCTTCAAAGAGCTGAAAGCTGTCAAACACAAACCAAGACTTCAAGAACTGTAAATTCCTTGGTTCAGATCAGAACTATTAAAGCCTCTTATTAGGAATTATTTGCTAATGACTAATAAAATAAGCAATGAATTTTTAAAGCCACATTTTCTATAATTTTTACAGTCAGATTTAATACCTACTTTGTGTTCCATAGTAAGTCTTACAGAAGGTGCTTTTGGAATTAATGAAGACAGTCTAGAAAATATATTGCCTATACTTTTCAACAAATATAGACTTGATTTTTGTGTCTATACTGAATAGCCTATATCAAACAGCAATCCTTTCTCTTAGAAATTTATCACTCCTGGCTTACTGGTCAGTTAAGTCCCCTGCAAACAATCACTTAGCTGGATGCAGCCACTCCAGGAACACCTCTTTGTCTTTCCCTAGCCAGATGAGAATGCCATCACTTGTGAGACAATCCCCTATGCCCAAGATAAAGGAGTATAACTCTGAAAACACTCACTATTTCCTCAGCTCTATTCATGACACCAGTCCATCTCTGCAAGTACTTTCCTACTGGAAACATCTTGGAGACATGACATAAATGAGATGACTGCTAAGCTGAGACAGCTCACATGTCAGTAGTTTAGGGAGAATCCAATTTGATACCACCAGGTTGTTTCTGGACAAGTTCAAGTTGCTTCTGCTGTAGTAGGAATGAAATATAAAGGGGCAAGCCACAGGCCAAGTCCTTGTCATGTACTCAGATGAGTGAAGCCTATTCATCCTGATGCTGGGTGAGGAAGAAAGGAAAACAGTTCAAATGAGGCAGACGGTAGGAATATGCAACTCTCTGATACAGAGTTAGTGCCAATGAAGTCTACAATATTAGAAGTACTCAACGACACCGTTGTACAAGAGAGGTCCCACTGCAGCACACTGCATTAACAACAGCAAAACGCTTGAGAATTTTCCAGGCCTTGTCAGCCTGGAATGCTTCAATGAATGGTAAAAACGGAGGATGAAATAATCACTCCCTAGTCTACAAGCACCAAGTATAGCTACTAAACATTTCTAGCCTGTGTTGTAACAGTGGCACAGCTATCCTTGGCAAGCAGGGCAAATCTGAGCTCAAGGCTGTCAGATGTCCCAAATTCTCATGTTCATTTTGTCTGGGTTCATACCTCCAGAGACCGAGAGTTCTCCTTCACACTGTATTTCCCTACAGAAAGCAACTCAGACTAGTGAGTTCACCAACACCCAGAGTAAGGGTGGTGTTTACCTGCTTGTTGTTCAAGAACATCAGTTATTTTTCCCTAGTCTTTGTTCTTATTTAATGATAAGACAAGTCATAAATACTTCCATTAAAGAATTACCGGATCATCTTCAAGAAAATCAACTGCATGAGGTTAATGACAAAGAACATACTTATGCTCCATATCTGGCAGACAAAGATAATAGGATCATCTGGGTCACTGATTCCTTTTGATCACAATCCACACAATACGGAGTAACAATGAAATAAATAGCAGATCTCCACCCATTCCTTCACACATCCGAATCTAGGTCAGAAGGAGTCATGAAGCATGTGGCAGCACAACATGAGCACTGGAAGGCCAAACTCTAATCCCAAGGATGCCTACAGAGGTCATGAGCTTAAAGTTTTACGTTCCTTGTCCTGTTATACAGAACAGAACTCAGCAAGCGCATCAGAAGCTGCACTGGGAGCACTGTTTCTTTTTATCTAGCAATTCTCATTCACCAGAAATCAGAGATAGAGTCCACTTCCACAACATAAAGCTCAATCCAGAATCAGTCTCCAGAAGACCAGCTGATCTCTTCTCTGTATTGAGGTAACTAATACTCTCAATTATTTTACTTACTGTTTGAATAATTTTCCATAGAAAAAAAAATAGACAAAATAATATAATTGGGGGGAATAATTATTTTTAAGCCAATATATCCATCTTGAGACAACCTTCAATGTACGTTTGTACATTTCAAGCAAATTTATCAGCATCTAAGAAGGAAAAAGAATGCCTGCAGGCCAGCCCTGTCAGCAAATATTTTCCTTCTTCAGTTTAAATCTCAACATTATTCCAGATGAATGCATTGCAAGCACACTTTTTTTAAAGCACTGTGAACAGCCTGTTACACTGACGCCACCTTTTTCCCACGTGAGCCATTATTTGCAAACACAGATACCCTGGAAACAAAGGTAAAGAACACAGACATACTTCATACTAGCAATCGCTCATTAAGAAATTCCAAGGAGATTTATTAGTTAGGTTTATGAAACCAAGGCCAAAGTACATCTGCATCTGTACCTCCATGCTTTCATGAAGGTAATCATTTTGTCGTATCTGTTAGAAGACTTTCTGTCCAAAAGCTAAAATAAAGCGACATGACTTTTTTTAAAAAATTGATATGGTCTCAACAAAAACATTAAAAAATAAGCTTCCTTTGCCTATTTGCATTTTATCAACAGTATCCCATGCTCTGATATCAATTCTCAAGTAGTTTAATAACACTGCACTAATTCATAAACCTCAAATATCCCAGTTAAAATTCCCAGTTTCAAAGTGCATTTTCTACAAGCCCTGGGATTTATGACTATTTCCCAGTGTCTCTGATAATCTGATGAGCTATTTGCAAGTCATACATTTGAAATAACCCTAAAGAGATGGAGATATATTCTTAAAAGGTAGAACTTTCTATATACTTATGTTTATTTGTATTTTCTAAGCCTATTACACATCACCAACTAAATAGTTGTGAAAAAAATTCCAAAAAGGACACCTTTATTTAAACGGCAAATTGACACAGGCCTTCATTTTGCCTTAACACACTTTCCAGGGGCACCAGAGCCAGCAGAGCTTTTCAAGCTTTTTAAAATCAAAGAAACTCTTCCTATTTCCTATTCAATACAAAAAAGATCCATCTTACCTATCAGTGCACCATACTGTCCAAGGAATGACCTGAATGATGCAGCCTCAAGTCTTTTTTTCTGCCCATTCCTTCATCATTTTGGAAGTTTAACTTTGATTTCTCTAGGTAAAGTGTCATGCATACGACACATGCTTCTCTCCAGGGCCTCGTACAGTAGTTCTCTGGTCTCATGCACACTATTTTAGACTGTATGAATTTTACAGTTAACTTACACTCTGTGCATAGGTTTTCTGCAAAGGTAAACTACGGCCTTGGGCAACTAGCAACGCTAGTTCTGAAAATAAGGAAGCAAATAAATAAATTCAACTTTATACATTATAAATCTGCCACAAGTCACAGACTGTAATCTTTACTCCTTTGCAAACTCAAAAGAACATCAATATTTTATAGCACATTTTCTTCTTTTAGAAAGACAAAATGAGCTCTCTATTACTTTAAGTAACAGTGAATTTACTTGTTTTTCTGAGAAAATAAATTCCAAAGAGAGACAAAACATCACAATCAATGCGTCTTGTTCCAAGCCTTACTCATACAACTTCCTTTTGAAGATATACCGCTATCACCAATTCTGTGTAATATCTTTAAGAGACAAGACTCCAGTTTACAAATAATCTCCCTGCAGGCCAAGATAAACAAACAAATAGACAGATAGGTAGATAGACAGATTGGCAAAATACATCTTAGAGCCCCAATGCCACCAGGAGTACAGGGCATGAGCTTCTGTCTTTGAGCAATAAACTTTATTTCTTAAATACTCATCACCAACTTTTCTGCCTGTTCAGCTGCCTTAAGGACAACCTCTCTTTGAAGATAATATTAGCACAGGGCCGAAAACAAAAAGGCACAAAGTTATGATAAAAAATAATCTGCCTTCTAGTTCACTGACAATTTATGAAGCATTTTTGACCAAATTGTCATTTTAACCCGAATGCAGTCAAGTGTCAGCACTGCCAGAACGCCCTGCAGCAAATACTATTATGACCACTGTTGTAATTTTCTTTCTTACATTCCTGATATTTTATCAGTCTTTTGAACTACTGTGACATTCTCAAGGAGCACCTTTGGTTTCTCATTCATGTGTATTCTCTGTTTCTTTATGATGTCAGAGAAGTACACTTCTGAGGGTTAAAATGAAAAATCAAAAGAGAGGAAGATTACATGTCATGTTAGTGAAAGCAGGTTGAGAGACTCAATTCTGCAAAACAGACCTTGGGCTCTCTTCAGCAAGTTAACATAGAGGAAGCTGTGTGGAACTTAAAGGACTCCCCTGGCGGTCACAGAAAGGCAGCAAGTCTCCTACAGACATATATTTCATTTCCATCATGCAGTTCCGCCTCTTTTGGTGTAAATGGAAAAGACAAAACTCTTTTTTTCATGTAAATACAGCAACTATTTACGAACCTGAAAATCTGCTCTGACAAATGTCTGTACATTGCTGCCCACAGATGTTCTCATCACAATGATTAAAATGCAACGGAAATAAAATAATCCAGCAAATCAAGAAAATACATGTTCATAAAAATCTATTGCATCGAGCAGAGACAGAAAAGACAGAAGTACAGGGAGAGCAACACGCTACCAAACAAGAGAAGGCAGGTACAGAAAAGACATTCAAATTCAGAGAAACAGTTTACATTTACAAACCTCGCTAGGAACTAGAATGATGAATCTGCTGCTGTCCATGTGAAATAGGGTACAGCACAGGTGGCTGCAAATGAGGAGGAAGCAGCTCTGAAAAGAATATAGGAAAGTGTACGTCTCATCAGCAAAGTGTCTTTGAAAAACTGGAGTTCTGGTAAAGAACCCAAGGCATAACGACACCAGCAACAACTGTACAATCAAAGTAAGGCAGAGAAGAAATGAAATGAATAACAGAAGGAAGTTCATCCTGAGAAAAATACTAGGTTACTGTAAAAAGAAAAATCTAATGAAGGACAGCAATACAAGCAAGGAAAGTCTGAGAAAAAGGGTTGCATATTTATCTCAAAAAGAAAGAGGTACCACTACTTACTGCATTGCCCAGATGACTCTGAGTTTTAGCTGACGTGCTTTATTTTTTAATCAGCAGTGTAAATGCATAGAGGGCACAACATGGTCACAAAAATGTAAGCTGTCCTCAACACAAGATACAGCGTTAAGCCTTTAGAAATACATTTGTGAACCTGCCTTGCCACAACAGAGCCACTGCCACTGGCAGAGAAGGGAGGGGAAGATGACTCCAGCCACCTGCTTTGAGAAGGCTGTCTCTAATCACGCTTGACAACAGCACTTCTGCTTGCCTGCACAAGTGACTTTGTGAGTACCCATCCAGAGGCAAAGCAAGACCCCACCGGCTGCCAAAGCATCATAACACATTTAATGGCTATGCTAACTTGTGGATAAAGATACTGCCTTATCTAAAAGCCTCGCTGCAAGACATTCCTCCCAAGTGTTTCCCAAGAGTTACAGCACATACTCCATCAACTCTCTTACTTCTCCTTTTTCTCTTAAGAAAAAAAAAATCTAGGTAGCTCTGAAACACACAATCACATTGTGTGGGGGTTGTAAAACAATTTAATCCATGTATAGGCACTCCCATCTCAAGCTGCCCTGGACAAGTGACTCTCTACAGGCAGCGGTTCAGTCAATCTCAACTTCTGCTACGCTGTATCTTTCCTCATCTTGTTACCTGAGCATCCTTTGGAAAAGCCTTTTCTTCTCTCAGGAAAGGAAATACCTGCAGTAAGGTGTTTATTTGCAGATTTATTATTGGCTAACAGTGTGGCACCCCTGCTCTTCTCCAGCCCCTCTAAAAACATGGAACCATGCTATGCCAGTTCCTTGCTCAGACCAGAGGGACACCGAGCATCTTCTCCTTCTTTTCAGTTACTAAGTCGAACAGATATCAAAACCACTGCTACTTCCACAGTAACTGAAGTGCTTCGGACAGACAAAAGCAACATGAAAGAAAAATAAAGTTTCAGTAAAAAAAAATCTGAAAGCAGATAATTGGGTTGTTCCTTTTTTTTTTTTCTACTTTTTTTCCCTCCTCCCACCCAAACGTTCTAACTCTTTACACTTTGACCCTCATAGGCATCATTGCATCATGAGTTCCTTCTTTCTGAGCCTCTCAGAGAGCTGTTCCCATTACAGAATTACCCCTAAGCAGGACTGAAAATGGGGAAAACATCGGTCCTTTGGATTAAAATAGAGTTAATATTCTATACAAAACAATGTTTGTTTTAGGGCAAAGTTTCCTTCGAGTTGTAAAGCACTTTTTTAGAAAAGGAAAAAATAAGCTGAGGGTCTGCAAACAGAAAGAATGACACCGAGTCTCTGTCTCCCGGGAACAAATTCCCTCTTCCCCCCACTCCAAGTTTTACCTTCATTCAGGATCAGAAAGGTTAAGAAAACACAGGGCAATGGAAATGCCACTCCACATCATTACACAACTTCCACATGGAACGTATAACCAAGCAGCAAATAACAGGTATTTTCTAATTATCAAGTAGTAGTATGGAGTCATTTACCTGCTGACAAAGGCAATGCTCATAAACTTTACAAGCATTCACTTACATACATAATCCTTTATTCACTTTCTAAATAAGGACAAGACAGACTGTGAGTAAGGTTTTGAGGATATTGGAAGCATTCTGTCAGCACTGCTACTAGTTAAAATCTGGAAGACTCCAGTCACTTAAAAAGCAGGGGAATAGATAGTCGGATTGAGAAATAGGGTAAGCAATGGGAGCTTGGACCCACTGGGAGTTTCCTCATTTGAGTTTGTATTTTTTAAGAGAAAGTCATTGCTTAGATATCATTCTGTGAGTATACAGAAAAAAAAAGAATGTTTTCTTACTGTCCCTTTACTCCTTTTATGAAAGGTTACTAAGGGAATGGTTCTAGTAAGGTCAAGCAGTAGAAGCCCTGCTGTGTGTTTTAATACAGCCAAATACCGCTTGACATTAATGCCTCTTGGTTCTTTTTTCCTTTAAATGTAAGCTGTCGGTACTTTCCAATATTAATTCTTATTGCATATTCTAATACGTATATTAGTTAATATAATATAAGGGGCAAAAAAGCAAAATCAATGTGCAGGCACTAAGATGCCACAACAGGGTCAGAAGAAAGGAACTTGACATCAGCAGGGCTTAGCACAGACAGTCTCCTTCCAGTAAGGCAAACCTTTCAGGCTATAAAGTATACTTCAAACCCAAAAACCTAAATGCAATTTCAAGCACAACTACGAGGTCTCCAAATCATAACTGAATGCAAGCTATTAGGAAAAACATAAAGGAATAGCTTTCCACATGGCTTATATATCTATTGCCTTAAAGTTATGGAAATGAAAGAAATTTTGTCGTATTAGCATATCACTATTATCCATCTTTAAAATTATTATAGATTTATATATGATCTAAAATTGGGAGCTCGAAATGCTGCATGCTATTTAACACTCTCACCTCAAATTTCCCACGAAGAAGAACACAAACAAATCACAAAGCTGCACTGAGGATCTGTGCCAGCTGAATCCTCCCTCAACCTTTTTCCTGTAATTTGAAACCTAAGGTGCTTTCTAAGTTGCGAAAGTGCCACACCTGGCATTCATTTTATTTAAGGCCCAATGTTCTCCATGACAGAGATCTTAAATTGCTGATTTTTAATTCAGCTTCAAGGAAACAATGTTATTTATAGTGATGCATTTGTCCCTCAGGGGGGATTTCTGGGGGTGGATGCAGATGAACTGTAACATCCAGCGCCCATCTGCGATGGTGGAGTGAAGAGGAAAGAAGTTTCAGGACGGTGCCTCGATTTTACCTTCAGAAGTGATCCATTTTTGCATAGAGCAGTCTGCGTATCTCATACCTGCCCTGGGCACGAAGTGTTTCATTCCCTGGTTTGAAAGCCAGCCTCTTTCAGCAGGTTTACAAGGGGTAAGTACCTCACAGCATATCTCCTCCTAAGAAAAATCCCCACTAAATCCAGTATATTAAAAAAAAATCTGTCAAAATTGAAAATGCAAGCCGCTTCTCAAGCCATGCCAAAGCATGAACCCAAATATCTGTAAATTATGGGGGAAAAAATCTTGACAGAAAAGCAAGAGCTGTGTGGGACATTCCCTTCTCAGGAGGGCACTTACAGACATCCGTTTAAAAAATAAAACATAAAAAAGAGAGCTTAATTTGAGTAATTGTAAAATTTATATAGCGATATGATTCCAACAATGCATCCGGCATAACTTTCTTCGAGGGGTAAATTGAAAGAAACACCTCTAAGCAACAGGTGAGAGAGACAAATAAAGACACGGCAAGAATTCCCATCAGAGGGAATGTACTATGAACGGAAGTATGAAAAACATGTTGATCTTCGTCTAAAGAACAAAGATTCCTCTGAGGTGGCAAAAAGTTCAACCTGAAGTAACTGTTTCAACTACAGTCATACCGTGCTGAAATCTTACATTCACAAACTATTGCATACCTATACTTTTTTCCTTCCAGTAAATAACCATAGCAAGCCATGAACAGTTTTAATAAACATGACAGCATCCCCCCTGTTCACAGAATGTGTAGTTTTGATTCCTTTCATTCTATGGCTGAACCACACCATGATAAATCGCATCAAAATAATCAATGTATCTAATCCTGCAAGTATTAAGATGTGATTTAAAATATAATACTTAGCTAGTCAGTCCTCTCATCATCTGTGTCTGTAAGACTCTGAACATAGAAGAACTCAAGGCAGATTCCCTGCTGTCTAGTATTTAAATCCTCTGTATGGGGTATAAGTGCATGCATACGTATGTACATGCATATATAGCTTATACTGCACAATTTATGATCATCTTCTTTAGCCATTATTTTAACTGGAGGCAGTTTTGTATACTCATTTCATGTTTACAGATCCTCCTCCACAGTAATAACTGAGGAAAGCAGTCCAAGACAAACAAAAACACTCAGAAAATTATTTTCTTCCAGAAAAAAAAAAACCAGAAAACAGAAAAAAAGAAAAATATTTAACCACAAAAAACATTCACTGATATTCTGTATGATACCTTCGAGCATACACGTTAATGATATAGCATATCCTCCATAATGAAATTCCAGAGTAAGAAACCCAGCTGCAGATCTTTGACAAATGATCACCATCGGCAGTGGGATCGGTGGGGAAGACCATCAGATATTGCAACCTGATGCAGAAATAAAGGCATTAGCTAGTCAGCACATTAGAAGAGAGAGAAGAAATAAGCTTACACAGCTATGTAGATGGAAGCAGTAAAAAACTGGTTTGGACAAAATGAAAACCTTTTCAACGAAAGCAAGAAGCCACTCAGGAATTTCCTGTCATCTCATGGCATGCTGAGTCTATGACACCTGCTGTGGAAGGCTGAGCACACCACCCCTCATTACAGAGCTGGGGTAGGTCTCTGTGCTCTAAGCAGGTTCCATCCATACCGCCATGGTTTGCACAACAGCCTCTCTTTCTGCCTCGAGTTGCTGAGCAGGGAGCCCTCCTTCATTCCCTGACCCCTGACTGCCTACTGCACTCCTACATATGACACTCTCTGGAGTTCACTCTCCGGGCAGCTCAGAAGCAGCCCAGAATGACGGGAACCTCTCCAAAAGCAGATAATATGACTGCAGTAGAATTAATCTATGTACACTTAAGGAAAAACGAAAAAATAGTAGGGATGCTTTTAAACTGAATGTACAAAACACTTTGCACCTCAGAACCTGAGTAACTGTGGCCACTGCAAATGGAAAGAAACAACAAAACAAACCCGTATTTGGATGTTCTCCCACAGCCTGTAGTCTGCCTTCATTCTCAGCACTCAACTAACTCCTGTATGGGCTGCTGCTTCTCTCCTTCCTACTGAAGATATCAGCAGGTTCCTGCTTTCAGCGTAACAAAAACATGAGAATTGGTAGAGATAGGCATTTTCATTTGCTGGGGTTTTAGCTCTGTGAAACACTGGTTAATAATAAACTGAGCCATGCAACTACATCTCATAAAAACGCAGGCACAACGGTATGACAGCATCACAGATGTCCTCACTGTGGCAGTCCTTAACAAGTCTTGGTTTGGTCTCGAAGGGCACAAGGAGGTAAAACTGTTAAGCACATTCACCCCACTGAGCAGCAGCTTTTAACCACAGCAGACTAGCAGAAAAAACGTGTAGTTACACAGCAAGGCCTCCCTGACCATGTGAGAGATGCACTGTGTTCACTCTTTCTGGCTGGTTTTCAATAAGTGTTGAAAGCAAAGATTAAAACTAGAAAAGTTATACATAACAATATGTTCTTTCTGGAGAGCTCATAGCTCTGTCAAGAACTTCCAAGCAAGACATCATATCCTGATGAAAACACTGTGAAATCTCTATT
>PPHD01025309.1:0-11807 GCA_002909625.1 Bambusicola thoracicus
CCTGGGGGCTCCATACCTGGACACAGTACTCCAGATGAGGCCTCACAAGAGCAGAGTAGAGGGGGACAATCACCTCCCTGTCCCTGCTGGCCACCCCTCTCATGATGGAACACTAGAAGCAGCACCTTGTCTGCCTCTAACTGGAGAAAACCCCATCACTTCCACCCAAAAACTGCCCAGCCATTGCAGAAAACCAGCATTACCTTAAAGGTAAAAACCGTGTTCGGTACAGAATGGCTCCCAGTGTCCACTGCACCTCCTTGTCATACACCTGCAGAGCTGTCTTCAAATTGCTGTAGCTCGCAGGAAAAGAGAAGCCACTGTGAAATACTTCGTATACCCAGGCAGACTTAAAACACTGGTACCTATAAAAGAAAGAAGTGGCATATCATCAGGCATTCAATTCCTCAGCAGTCACGGAGTCCCAAAGGGCTGAGGAGCACATTTAGACATAGGAATAGCAGTAACTTTTATGGCTGATGCAATATTTAAGTGTTATATTCACACTTCCAATGATTCCACTAAATGGACCGTTTGGACCTGACCTCTCTCCTGGCAACTCTGCATGAATGGATTTGCTGTACAAACACAAACACTTACTTCAGTCTGTGGAGATCAGCATGTGATGCATAAAGACCACGGTCAAAACGTTCCCGTAGGACAGACCACTTAGTGGCACAATAATCCTTGAAGAAAGGAAAGAAAATAAGAGACTTCAATACGCCTCTGCCTTGAAGAAATGCCACTGGGTGAGATGCTCTGTAAATACCCAAGCTGCATACAACAGCACCCCCTGGGCTGCTGCTAAGTCTGACCATGCATTTCACTGTACTCTGCATACAGCCATTCTGATCTCTACTTGGCCCTTGTAATTAAACTAATCACCTTGTTTGAATTCTTCAGTCACACACCTGAAGATGAAATCTATTCTCACGGCACTGCCAAAGCAGTTCATCATATTCCTATAGGGTACACTGTAGCATGACTGTATCCAACAGATTGTTAGGGGTAACACCTATGAAACTGGCCCAAAAGACAGAAAGCAAGAGGAAAACAAATCCATTCTAAGACATATCCAAAGAGAAGCAAGGGGTGCACTTCTCCAGCATCAATGCTTTTCTGCATCCTGTTCCCTTTAGAGTGTATTTTATTACTATGCTTTAAAGCAGTGTTTTAAAACACCACCCAGTGAGGAAAAGAGATGCCTTGTGATAGGTTATTACAGGATATCAAGATTGGGATCCTTATAGGAAGTGCTGCTGTAAGATTTTCAGCATAAAGTGCTTTTGTAGAGCAGCTGTTTCAAACTGGAAAGAGAGTTTCCCTGGAGAATTCCTTACCTTTGCAGCTTTGATAAATTTAGCAGCATTGTAATCCCCTCCCATGCGCAACACGTCCTCAGTGCTGTAATAGAACTCTGAGAAACCATAGAATTCACTGTTCTGAAAGTGCACGGCAGGCTGGTAGACACCATTAAGGGAGGTCTGAGTTTCATTGGTCTTATTCATGAAGGGCTGGATAAGCTCGCGACACAGATTGAAGTCTCCTGTTCCCCTCAAATACATTCTCTGTCCATTCTGATGGATCTCATCCTGAGCATCCACAGGCAGGCAGGGATCGAGGTATGGGGAATCCGAAGTCATGCCAGTCTGTTTGCCCAGCAGTCTGATGAAGGGAAGCAACAGCATAAGATCAGAAACACCGAGCTCTGAGATACGCAAGCATCAAAATAAGATATCCTTGTTTAAAGAAACTCTAACACTGCACATGCCATGCTGTATAAACTAAGTTTTACATCAAGACACTTGACTAAACACATTTGAGTCAAGGGCTTACAGAAGCTGTATCTCCAAGCAATGAAAGCCATTTACCCATTTTTGAGCACCGTGTTGGAAAATACACTGCTTTCGTATCTCTGGCGTGCTGCATTCCCTCCGAAGCCAAGGAACGTTGCAACGTAGACTCTGTACACGTGCTCAGTTTGATGAGCATCACAGCCCAGGTTGAATTCTGCAAGCAAGTTTTTGGCAACTTCCTCCTGTCAGAACACAAGCACTGAGGTTAAACATGAACAACGTGAACCAGAACTTGAAGATGAGCACTTTGAAACAGAAGATGCCTTTGACAACTTTAAACGTCTCTCCTTACGCATCTGTTTGCTTTATCACAAGTCCACATTGCTTTCTGTCTGTTAGAGCAAAGCACACTGCTTTCAAAGCACTGCGTTGGATGCCATTGGCACTTAAGGAAATGCATAAACCAGGAGCTGCTACAAATGACACTGAAGTGATTTTTCCCCTGGGAAAAGATGAGAAGCAGCAGTCAGACTTCAAGCACCACTGCCACGTGTTGCCCATTCTGTGTATAGGAACCTAGAGAGGTTTCACACCAGAACACCTGCTTTGTATTGGTCTGCATTCAGATAAAGCCACACAGCCACCATCATCAGCTGCCTGCAACTCTTCCCATCTCCAATTCACCTCTGACTGGGGCAGTTTGTTCTGAATCTGAATGCTCATGCTTCTGTTTAGCTATACACACGTAAAGACCTGTAATTTCACGGGAAGAGTGTAAATATATATATATATATACACACACACACACACACCTCATTACAGCGGTGCACTGAGAACCAAACCACGCAACTTTTACGCTATTCTGACTTCAGATGAAGTCTCAGTGATGTTAATGGGAGGTTACCCAACTCTAAAGCTTCAGGCAATGCTCTGGAGCTCAGTGGAACGCAATTAGAGCAAGCTACGTTCCCTTTATGCCTTCCAACAAAGAGATCTGCATCCTATAACAGATGAACTGTGATGAAGACACAGGTGATATTTCAACAAACTGCTATCCCCATGTCCTGTTAATTCAGTTTCTACCATCCAACTTATGAAGGAAAAACAACAACCACATCTTACACAGGATCTTGCAAAATAACCATAAACATTCTGTCTCTATACTATAAAGGAGTCTCTTTGTGTCACACAGACTTAGAAGCTGTACAAGCATACATGCACACAGAAAGAAAGCAGACCCACTTAAAAGTTAGTGGCAAGCTGTGCTAATTGAAATCAACTCTTTGAATGAGGAAATACAAATGAAGTGCTTAGCTGATGAAGGACTCATATTTGCCATCTTCTCTTGCCTTTGGCTTGGATGTGATGTAATGAAGAATAAGACTCAAAACAAAGAAAACAAAGGGGGGGAAAAAAAAAAAAAGGAATAGGCATTAAAATAAACCAAAATGAAAAGAAGAAAGTTGCACAGATAATAACCTGCTGTGAAGAGGCAAAGCTTACAGTTTTAGGGACTTCGTATGCTATCTGAGTCGACACTCCACCCATGTCAAGAATACCCACTGTCCTCTTACGGAAGATGGCTTCTTTATTTTCACTGCCTGGGATGTGCACCTCCACAACTGCTTCGTCCTCTGGATAGAACAACCAAAAGCCATTGGGAAATACAGTTAGAATGGGCAGAATGCAGCTCTATGCTATTTCTGTTCAATCTTTTTTTGTAGCAATGCGGATCACTAAACATTCACATACATATTAATCAAAGCATCAGCATCTACACGTGCACTATTAACTAACATCTCTACCAAAAATCATACCCTCAACAGTGATGGCACTGCAAAGTGCTTGAATCCTCCCCCAAATCCCATTTGTGGCTACTTACCATCATCTGTATGCTCAAATCTTCCAAGAACGAAGTTGATGCCAATCCACGCATACACACCTACACACATAAGGAAACACTGGGATGTTGCAGGAATATCAAGCTAATACAACATATCACATTTTATATAACACTTAAACATTGAATGTTCCCACACATTACTCCATGTCTTCTTTTCCAAGCCAAGATTCTAAGACAAGTCTTAATCCAATACATTAACAACTTCAAGTGTAGATTTGAAACCAAAACAAGCACGTTAGCTCCTATAAAGCTATTATCTGCCTCCAGCAAACTGAGCACAATACTGCTCCTCTACAACCATTTTTCCTCTCTACAGCTCTTCATTCACAAATGCTGCGTCTTATCCTCAACCCTCCCTCCTAAAGCCAGAAAATGGACTCAAATCACTGCTAAACACAGACGAGTTACTGTCACTGCTCATTAGGAAACATTTAGACAAGCCAGGAGATTGCAGCAGATGATTATCTCCACACTCCATCTGTTGCCAGGGAGGAATAATCTCTCACATCCAAGCCAGAGTTTTAAAAGGCATTACCTAAATTAAAACAGTTCCCAGATTGCAACACAAAAGCAATAAAGGCTACAAAGGTTACGGTTGTTTCTCCAACACAAACCTACCTTCCTGTTTGCCTGAAATAACTTCTGCATGAGAGTCCGAAAACAGGAAATCAAAATGCACGGGGATATCAGTGACCAAATCTTCAAGTATTGCCTTCTGCTGGCTGCAAAGTTACAGTTGGAGCAGTTAGAAAACAGGCAGAGACACCAGGCCTGCTAAGCTGAACGCAGAAATTAAGAGAGCCAATGACCTTTCAGGCAGAATCCTCATTCCTGCAGTACACAGAATATAAAGAGGAGTCTCTTTGTGCTTTGCACGGGGCACGTGTTCAGCAGCGAAGCGTAGAAGTGGGAAGATGTAATCGCTGACCTTCTCAGGAGTGTTAGCAAACTCGGAGATGCCTGGTGAAACAGAGAAACATGATAGTGAAGCAAGTTAAGCTTTGGGATTTCCTGCTGGGAAAATCCTGATAACTGACAGACAGAGCAGGAATAACCACCCCAAAGCCAGTAATTCAACTAAGGAAATAGGAAATGAATAACTAAAGCTAATATTTGGAGGATAATTAAACGTTAGGCAAAAATCCATGGTAGATGTATCACTGTAATGCTACAATGTGATGGAAAGTGGAGTAATAATAGTGGGGTGGCAGAAGTCCTATGCTGCAGCAGATGAGGATAAGCCCAGATGCAGCAGCCATGGATACAGAAACAAAGGAAAAAATACCTGTTTACCTCTGGGAGGTCTCAGGTAGGCAGGGATCTCCACAGATATGCCCTCACCTCCACTGCCAACCCTTAAATGAGGTTTGGGAAGGGGTGGATCCTGGCTCCAGCCCTTCTGGTCAATCAGGTGCATTGCATCGCATGCAGCTGAGCTGCCCTGGGCTCGCCCTGCCTTCCCACCTGGTGCTCCATCATTGCTTCAAGCCATAACTTAGCATTTCTGCTACAATCACCCATTTAAATAACTGGTTCAAGTAGCCTTATAGAAAAGCAGATTATTTGTTCAATAAATAAACAGGACCAAGTTAACTGACAACTGAACCAGCAACTGTCTTAGCACACAAGAAATCCCTCCTTCCTGCCCATCAGTGTCACATTCCAAGTTCTAATGATAAGTAAAGCCCTCTGCAAACAAAACCCAAAGAAATCTGGAGTACCACCACACCAACAACTTCTACGTGTCTTTTCCCCAGATGCTTTAAGTGCTGGTTTGAGAAAAAAAGCCAAGTATGGATACACAGCTATCTAGAAAAATCACATCTGAAAATGATTTGTTTCCAGTACCTGGTTTGATTTTCATAACCACTGGTTTTCTGTTTCTGTCCCTCATCTGTTTTATGTCCAGCAGGTCGTGTGGGTTACCGTTGTGTCTTGGCCAACAATACACAAAAATCCGAGAGCCACTGCTACCACAGTCCACAACGATGCCATAGTTCAGATTGGGGTTGTTTGTATCTGTAGCCTCAGTGTCTGTTACCCGAGCAAGATACCTAGAAGAAAACTCAGCATGACCACCTTGCAATCAAACTCCATGTGCAGGTATCCCTCAACAGATTCAGAACAGTTCCCATCACAAGAAGCAGAGTTATCAGTATTACACTGTCACTGAAGTGCTCCCCATGAAAGCTGAAGTATTGATAAACCGAAAGCAGCTTTGTTTTTGAAGCTTTCCTTATCTAAGCGTGAAGTGCGCTCATTCTTCCCCCCATTTATTTATTTCATTCATACCTTATACCGATTCATCCTTCGCATCAAAACTACACTTCTTTCCTCCCACCAGAGCCTTTTCAACACTCACCTGTGAAATCTTTTGTCCCTGGATGCACGCCCATACTTATTGCGGATGACTACCAGCGAGTAGTAAAGCAGAGAGACAGCAGCAGCAAGTATTCCAATCACCACGATCTGACGCAAAGTAGTGTTGAAAATACGTGGACATCCCATTGGTGAGATGCTGAAGTGCCAAGAAGCGGGAAGCAAACAAGAAACGCTGATCCTGAAATTCATAAGAGGATTCTGTGAGGCTGGGAACTGCTTTAAAGATGGACTTCATCACCAAAAAGAAGCACGGTGCATTCTGAAATGAGCCAAGGATGAATATATGCTCTGTACACTTCACTTGCTTTGTCCCAGCTCTGTTTTGCTCACACTGACTGATAAGTAGTCAAGACCACATTTCCACCTTTGCATTCCAAACTAGACACAAGCTGGTATGCAGATAATCGGCCTTGCCCTCAACATGACAATGTGACAGCTCCTTTGGGATTCTTACCTTCCCATTTTGGGAGGACCAGCAGACGGAAAGCAGTTGGTGTTCCAGAATCAGCCAGTCACATCCAATTGACAAGGAACACCCATTTTCAAAGCCATTGCTCTTCCCCTCCTGGATTAAAGAACGATAAGAGATAAATAATAATCCAGACAGCATTACAACAAGCAGCACTGGCAGGTTGAGCAAGCAGACCCTTCCCTACCACCCTGCATTGGCAAAGCCACATGCGGAGCACAGAGTGCAGGTCTGAGCTCCCCAGAACAAGACACATCTGGACACACCAGAGCACATGCAGGGCCACAGAGAAGCATCTCTAACACAAGCAAGGCTGAAAGCTGAGAAAGTTTTGTCTGGAGAGACGACAGCCCTCACCAACACGTAGAAACACATAACAGGAGGAGGAGGTGAAGAAGAAGGAGGCGGACACTTCAGGGCTGCCCACAAAGCGCTTGAAGCGGGCAGCAGACAGGCATCGGCCCCATGGCCTGCGGCCCCCGCCTTCTCCCACAGCCCCAGCGGCGGGCAGGCCCCAAGGCCCGGCCCACTCTTCCCCTCCAAGCCCGCTCCCCAAAAACCGCACCCCCAGAAGCTGAAGCCCCTCCCCAAGCACAGCAGCAGCTCCTCCACCCTCGGCTGCCCCGTTCTCGCCCTCACCACCCGACCTGAACCGCCTCACGCCGCAACGCAGCACCCCACACCTCCAACCGCACCGCTACCCCGCCGCATAGCAACCGGACAGCGCGTCGCTTCCGGGTGCGCCGCCGGATGTGACGCAATCACGCACACACGTGGCGCTGATACTAGAGGGCGGGCCGGGAAGGGATTCCCCGGGGGCGTGGTCACGGCGGGGGCGTGGCTATGCGAAGTGGGCGTGGCTAAATGCGGTGGGGGCGTGGCTAGGTGCAGAGTTGGCGCCAATTCGGTGCCTGGGGGCGACCGCTCATCGCAATTAAATCGCTGCGCGGCTGTGGGTGCGCGAATAAAACACGGGGACCCGTAGATCTGCACGGGGAAACGTGCAACTGCGTGTCAGCTGTAATACGTATCGATGTTTATAATGCAATTAATTCATAACGCCGGTGTGGATACAGCAAGAACCCGAGGTTTGCCTTTGAGCGTTCCGCTGCGTTCTGGGGTTTACTGTCATCGCCCACCCCCGAAACCGAGCTTTGCCAAAGAGGTGGGAATTTATTGCCCCAAGTGCATTTGGGTGAGAGCAGAGCGGTGCGGGGCTCCGCCACGGAGAGGCGGTAGTGTGTGCGGAGATGGGACGCACCGGGGATGCACCGACAGCAGCCAATAGGGCCGAGCTTTGCACGCCGGGTTTTGCACGTCGGGTCGCGCGTGCTGTGTTCTGCCAGGTTCTGCACGCAGCCTTTTGCACAGCAGCTTTGCCTGCTGGCTTCTGCAGGCCGGGTTTTTGCACGTCAGTTTTGTCTTGCTGGGTTTTGAGCGGTGGGATTGGGCATTTGCATGCCAGACTTGGCACACCGGGTCTCCCGGCTGAGTTTTGCACGCCGTGTTATGCACACGAGGTTTGGCACATCGGTTTTGTGCGCCATCTCTTACCTTCCAATAACCAAGGTGGGGTTGGGGCTCTGCTTTCCATCCAGGCTCACCACGCTTTGCCACTCTGCAATGCGCTGAGAGCAAAGTTGCTCGTCTCGGTGTGTTCATCCCCATTAGCTGCGGTGCTGTAATTAGCTGATGACAGAAGCAATGCAGCTGAAGTCCTTCTGTCCGCCTCCTGCATGCAGAGAAGCTGCATCACAGCTGCAGCAATGCCTTGCACTGGGTGCAATGAGTCCTAGGAGCACTGCAGCCATGCATTGGGTGCACAGCTCTGCAGGACTGCCAGAAAGTGGACTTCTTTAGAAGGATTGAAGCATTGCATCCTTTCTGCATGGCATACACCCTTGTAAGCTGATGAAAACACACAGAGCTGCCGATGCAAGTGAGCCTGCAAGCAGCACAAAATGGAGGCCCAGGAGGAATGCTGCATTGCTTCGTGCCTGCTAATTACTTCCAGATGTATGGGCTCTGCAGCAGCAGAGGAAAATCTGCGCTGTTGGTGACCATATTTTGTGGCATTCCTTTGTGCCCGGAGCACATAGCATGATGCAGACCTGGGGTGGCAATGCTGTAGGGCTGAGCTTGCAGTGGAACATCGGGGCATTTGCAATTTCAAATGGAGGAGCTGGGGGGGCTGCAGCCCACCAGGTGCATCCCTATCTGGCAGCAGCACAGCACCCACCCTGCCCACACCCTCCCCAATATCATCCTGCAGCAGCAGCACCACGGCTGGCAGATATGGGGCCGCTGATCAGCAGAATCCAGAGTTCTTTCTGCATTTCTGTGGGGGATTTTTCAGTTGTTAAAACTCCCTGTTTCAAGAAATACATAAGCAAAATCCCAGTCCAGTTGGCTTTTTATTTGCTTGCCCGTTTGCTCAGCTCCCATCTCATCCTTTGCAGCTGAACATGAAGCGTTGCACGTCCCAGTGACAAAGCTCAACCGATGCGATGCCAACAGCGGATGGCAGAGCATCGCCACCACTTCGGGTGCATCCCACATCCCCTCATTTTGCAGCTTGCCCAAAAGAAAGCAAACAGCAGAGCCATACACAAAGCCAGCAGCCCCCTTGTGCTCGCTGCCACCCGAAAACCCTACAAGCATGGCACGGGGCTGAGCTTTTCCCATTGTTTCCCCAGGGCTCCAAACCAGAAAGGCGAGTTGGTAAAAAAGATTGGGTGCAGGAAGTAAAGCAAAAGAGCCTCAATTATACCCAGGGACCGCCTCTCCCCGCTGCGTTAATCCACTGAACGAGGTAAATTAGGTCAGATGATGGGAGCGCTGAAATAAAACCCACGGGCCAAATTCCTCCCATCCACACCTCCCAGGCTGCAGAAACGTGGCTCTGCCCATGCAGAGATCAGTGCCCGGCTTGCCTTGTTTTCCATTGCTCACCTCCCCAGAGCAGCAAACGCATGGCACTGATGCTTGAATAAATGGGTCAGCCCACCGTGGAGACAAAACAATCCACTTTGCTTCGTTTGGTCCTAGAGATAACACATAACAGGAGTGCATTGTGCGAGCGTGGCACGGAAAGTCCAGGTTTGAAGTAGCACAAAACGTACGCTTCTGACCCATTTTTTCAACCTAAGGGCAAATGTAGGGAGCAAAAGCATAGAGGCTGCTGCAGACTCACTGCTGAAAGCCTCTTGGTAGGTTTGGCATCTTTTTAGGAGGAGCAGGGGTGGGAATTATGGGCTGATGGCAATGCATCCATGATGGGGAACTGACAATTCCTGTTGGCACGGCATCTGCAGCGTGCAGAACGGGGCATGGCAATGCCTGCATAAAATGCCATGGGGGTTTCTTGGACGTGAAGCTTAAGCTGGTTGCATTGCAAATGAGAGTACAAATGAGGTACGTTTGTTTGGATCCCTCCTCTTTGCACCGCACTGCTACGAGGTGCCTTTTCCTTGCTGCAATTAGAAGGCCAATTACCTGCTGTTCATCGCCCCAATTAATAAAGTGTCCTGCAATGTGATGCTGGAGGGCAACTCCCTGCACCAGGCGTTCCCTGCCCACCCTTCAGACCGCACCAAACCCAAGGTGGAAATTGGGAAAACGCCCCCCAAAAATGAATTAAAAAAAATATACGATGTATCTCTCTGGATCTGGTAGATAAGCCCCAATTTCAGGTTCCCTGAAGGTGCCCGCCCACAAATGGGACACTCCTGCCTTATCTGCGTGGGTACATCTGCTCTGTTCTGAAGCTCCAGCCCCCGATAAGCACCCTAATGGGCTGGGGAGGGTCCTGCACTGAGCTGGGAGCAGTGAAGAACATGTCACACTGGGAGGGTCGTTGATTTCTTGCTGTTTCATAGCTGTGGCAGGGTGCAGAGGCCCCATAGCGGAGGTCAGCAGGAAGAACTCAGGCCCTATGGGTCTGAATCACCCCGAGTGTGTGATGCAACGTGCGTGTAGATTGCAGCTGTGCATTCTGCAGTGACCCACTGGCATGTGGATGAACGCGCCCTGGGCAGACCTGCAGCCAGCACGGGCTTTTAGCAGCATGGGAAGCTTCACCCTCTGCTCCATCCCTGCTGATGGAATCTGGGGCCAAAAGCCATTGCGTGAGGCTGAGTTGTCTCAAAGGGAGGGCCTGTAGGTACAGCGAGTTGAGTTCATGTCGTTGACGGATGGCTCCTATGTGCCACGCTGGCGTGGAAACAATGTCACAGAGTGGGAATCCTTCCAAGGCTTCTGCACAACGGGGAAAAAATCCCTGTGCATCATCATGCTGGCATCTCTTCTGCACCACCCGCGGGTGCAGGGCTGCTGCAGAAAGGATTCCTCACAGCAGAGCTGCTTGAGATTAAACTACAACCTGGATAAACTCACTCTGATTCACCCCGTTTATTATCAGGCAGCAGGAGTGAGGGCTGTAGGGGAAAGGGCTCATTATGGTCAATGACAACGCAACCTCTCCACCCTGACGAACGCATTGAGAACAGAGTACTCGTTGCTTACAGAGCATGAAACCTCTATGAACCACGTGCAGCAGTGCTGGGAAGTGCTCCTGCAGAGCCCTAACTCGGCCCTTTCCCTGCACGAGGCTGCATTCAAAAGAAGGAAGTTCGGGAGCCCAGCCTTGATTTACGGCCGCGCCTTTGCCCTGCAGACGGGGTGATGCTGAGGGCACCCACGTGAGATGCGATCTGCGCTGGAAAGCGAGAGGGATGGAGAAGCAGCAAGGCAGGGGTGCGCGTTCCAGCTGTGCCCGTGGCCTCGCCTGCTTTAGGGCGCACCGGGGGCTGTGCAGGACTGCGCAGCGCGCTCATACCAAGGGCTGCTTTACTCTCAGCAGCCCCACAAGCTTCAAAAATAAAATGGAATAAAATAAACTGATGGAAGGCGGACGGTCCCCTCCATCCCCTCCATCCCCTCCACCACATGCCCATAACGCGCCGTTTCCCCCCGAAAGCGCGCGCTGGCACGCGGGAGGCGCGCCGCATTCCGCCCGCCGTCCCGCCCCTTTCCTCCCCCCAACAACCAATCTCATCCCACCCCTCCTCCCCATTCGCCCGTTGCCCTGTCAATCCTCCGGGCTGGCCTCTCTGTGACGTCACAGGCCGCCGCTCGCCTCTTCACTCTACCCAATGGGGAACGGCCGGCGGCGGAGAAGCATTCCTATTGGCCAACGCCGTGAGACGCGAGGCGGGGCGCGGGCGCGGCTTTAAAGTGGGGAACGGGAGGCGCGCGC
>PPHD01025310.1:0-11807 GCA_002909625.1 Bambusicola thoracicus
ACTTTATGTATTTTGCTGACTATATTTCAAGTTTTTCAAGGCTTTTGACCTTGGTCCTTAGTTTTGTAGCTGCCCCTCATCATTGCGAGACCCTTGGTGCCAGGTAGAGCATGACGCTGAGCTGTAGGCAGACTCTGCTTTGGGGCAGTTGCCTCAACTTACCCTAATGTTCATATATGTGCTGTGACTGTGCAGGGCATGGACGGTGGTTTTAATGCTTTTATTTTTGGGACCATCTATGAAAATGTTAGAGCGTGCTGACCAATCTTTATTGATCTGCATTTAGCTTTAGAATAGTTCAAGGGAGTCCCTGCACCAGAATGACATCATACAAATGGAAGTGGGGCTGTGGGACTACCCAGAGCTATTTGGATGACATGAACACTAGGTTGGGGTCACCCTTTGGCCAGTTGCACTCTCATCCCCTGTCTACAGCTGGATCGTTGTCATTTCCTCTTAGTTAGCTTTTGGTCTTTTGTCCAAGGGAAAATTTTGACTGATAGTTCTGAGTATGAGAATTAGGATCTGTACTGTTGATCACAGAGGACATGACATCTTTGCTACGTATCAGCCACCAAGAAAAGCAACAGTCCAATGCCACTTTGTGACAGCAAAGTAAAGTAGGACCAATCATTTTACCACTGAAGGGTTTCAATATGCCAGAAATTCACCCAGAAATATCTTGAGGGTTGGAAAAGAACACAAGCTGGGCAAAACCTAGACATTTCTTAGACCTGCTCACAGTGAAGGGTGTCCTGACTTACTCCCTGATTCTAATGCAGTGCTGCAGCTTGAGATATCTCCTGAAAAAGGTTTGGCACAGCCCATAAGCAAAGTCAGTTGTTCTTTCTTTCTCGTGGTGCTATGCATGTCCTCCCTGCTGCAAGCAGTATCTTTCCTTCTTCCTGCACCTTGGCCCAATATGCTGGAGATATGATTGAGCGAGCAGAAACCTCCACATGTGTACGGACATGATGCAGGGCTGATTCACCATTTCATCTCCCTTTGAGCCTTACTGAATCTGTGATTTTCGCCATTGTAAATGTAGGATTCTAATTCCCTTTCCTGCTTGTGCTGCTGTTTTGGCATCATGCTAATGAAATGCTGCTGACTGCTGAAATAAAAGGAGCTGCACTGTAGTCAGTGGCAAATCCAACATATGGATTTTAACTCTAAGCAATCAGTAGAACTGTGCTGATAAAAAGGGACATGGGACTAAGCAAAGGAATAGGGGAAGGAGATAAAAAATAATAGCAGGAAGCTAGAAAAATCAGGAGGAAGGAAAGAGTCTGGGAGAATTAGGAAGAAAGATGATGGAAACAGAAGAATCATTGTTGGACAAGAAGGACATATCAAAAATGAACTAACAACCACGGGCAGCACAGTGGAAGATGTGAAACACAGAAAAGAGGGAAATGAATAATGTATTGCTCCATTTGCACTTCAGTTTTAAAGTGGATTTTGGAGTTATAACTGTAATCTTGAAGTTTTCCAACTGAATTGGAATCAAGCTCTCACTTCACCCTTCACATCCTATTAGGCAGTTCTTAGATCATTACGTATTTATAGGTACTCATAATCTCCTATCCTGACTGTGTTAGCATTCCTACAGCTTGAGCTTCTTGAGCTTTATATGTATTCCCTCTGGCATGAGCTAAACACAGCCACCTCTACATCCATCTGAAGCTGGCCTTTCTCTTCATCATGTCATTTTGAGTTTTCTTTTCCCTCTCAGAACCTTCCAAACAGATTCTGTTTGCCTTATCTCATTTTGCATCATGCTATCAGTTGTGTTTACAGGGCAGATTTCATCTACAATAAGCTCCCCTACTGCAGTCACTTCTTACGTTGCACTGCCCTCTCCTCTTTGAATCTCTTCTGAATCCTCCCTTCTTCGCTGAAGCCAGGAAGATTCAAACTGGTGTCCTTAAAGAGTGTTTTATGGAGTGGAAGCATACATTTTTTGAGAGACATGTACCTGTTGTAGCGCATCCAGAGGAGGACTGCAAAAATGATCCAAGGGATGGAACACCTCTCCTATGAGAACAGGCTGAGAGAGCTGTGGTTGTTCAGTCTGGAGAAGTCTCTGAGGTGACCTGATAGCAGCCTTTCAGTATCTAAAGGGGAGATGGAGGAAAGAAGGGACAGACTCTTCAGCAAGCTCTGCAGTGATATAACAAGGGGAAATGGCTTCAAGCCCAAAGAGGGTAGATTTAGGTTGGATATAATGAAAAAATCTTTACAGTGAGGGTGGTGAGGCACTGGAACAGATTGCCCAGAGATGTGGTTGATGTCCTGTCCGTGAAGACTTTCAAGGTGAGGCTGAATAAGGCTATGGGCAACCTGATCTAGCTGTGGATGTTCCTGTTCATTGCAGGGGAGTTGTACTAAATGACCTTCAGTGGTCCCTTCCAACTTTATGGATTCTGTGATTTTAACAGAGGAAAATTTTCCTGTCAGTCACTAAACTGAATCCTCTCGGGAACAGTTTGTACATTTTCTGCTCTTAGGGCCAGTTCTGCATTTTCTTCTGTGAGTGGAGCTCACTTGTACCCACAGGGGTACAAGAAAACAATTTCAGACAGTGCTGAAAGCCTTCCTGAGAAATGGCCCCAATAAACAAGTCTTGACTTGCAATCTGGCTCTTCGAGTTTTTGCTTTAGGATATTGGGTTCTGTGAATCTCTGCAAGAAAAGGAAATGGCAAAGGAATACAAAGGTGATTTGGTTTATGACTGAATAAGGTTTGATGCTAAGAAGAGGTGGCTCAACTACCCAGCTCTTGGGCACCTTTTGCCCACCTTTGGCCCTTCCACTGCCCTTACCTCTCCAGCAGAGAGGGATTTAACTTGTTGCACGCTTAATTATCTCATAGCTTGAGGCAGAGAGATTAAGGCTTTGCTGTCTTCTTCTACATCTGCTTTATAATGAAAGGAATTAAGAACAGGCAGTCTTGATGATATATCCTCTCTAATGTCAGAGCAAAGACCATCCGTGCTACAATTCACTGTTTTTGTAATTAGCCAATTACTCTGTCCTAATATCTTTGATGAGCCAAAGCAGTCATCGCCAGAAAAAAAATTGCCCCACCAGCCCTACATCTGGTAGTTGAGCAAGTGACAGGTCCTGTCTATCATGCTCCTCACCAAGAGAGGAAGAGCTGATCACACTTGATGAGAAATTGAATTACAGTCACAGCAGAAACTCATTTGTAGCTTCATTTGTCTCATGTGTTCTTTGTTGTTTACTTAAAAGTTGCTATTTCACTTCAGTGATCTAGCAGCCCAGTGTATTTAAAATAGACATTTTAAAAATGATAATAAATGGAATAACATCATTAAGTATGATTAAGGAATGATATCAGCCTTCAATACAGGAAAAATACAGGCATTGACAATGTATCTGTATGCCATCATATCAAGTTTCACTGTTTTTAGCATAATTAACATTATTTTTAAGCCTACTAGAAGAATGTATCTCCAGTCCCATCAGCTGGTAGAGTTTGAGATTTTCAGAAAACTGAAAACTTCCATTTGTGTTTCAGAAAATTGTCCTCAAACAATTTAACGACTAACAATTTATTGTGAAATCATTTTGTTTGTCTTTGTAGTATTCTGACAGGAATAGAGTTGTCAGTTAAAAGCAGAATATGTGTAAGCAATTAAATATTCCCTTTTTGCCGGAAAAGTTTGAATCTCAGTTAAATTACTAACTGTATCTGAGGAAATATGATGTTACAAACCAGCCTGCTAAAGCCTGCTAACATACTCAGTTTGTGTTTGTTTTATGCGTTAGATGAAACAATTGCATGTGCATCTTGGGGGGCAGATGCTAGTTAATATTTGCCCATAATATAGAAACCTTGTAGAAATTTGTATTCAGGTATTAACCAACTTAAACATTCATTAGTTTTGGGAGACAGTGGAACTGCTGAGTACGCAGCCTGAAATACAAGTATATCAGTGCTTGCTATGTGTTGCGGTAACACCAGTTCTCCAGGCTGACCATGTGATGAGTTTGTTTCTGGCACCTCACCGTTCTGTGCTCGTATCAACTGGGATATGAGCAGTCTGCCCCTTCAGTCTGGCCCATCTCCAAGCAGCTCAGAGCGTGCATAGCCATGCTGCCTCATGCTCCCATGGCTGACACCCAGTCACTTGAGACCTGCAACTGTAAGGCCATACAGTGCCTACTCCCGGCTCACCTACATTTACCTTTTCCCCAGCATCAAAAGAAATTAATGGTGGTTGTGGCACCTGCCAGCCTTTTTCTGCCACACTACTGTGTCCACAGCTCTGGAGAGCCATCACCAGGCAGAAGTGCCACTGGGTGATGAGACACCACAAGCTGCTGCTAGGACCACATATTCCACCATGCACTCCTCCACATCAGGCACAACCACCATTATTTATTGTCTTTTCTTTATTTTTGGGGTGTGACTACACAAGTAGCAAAACTCAGTGTGTTCCCTTAGAATTTTACAGAATGCCTTCCCCTCTGCATATAAATGTTAGCGCCTTTATCTCTTTTTTGCTATTGCTACAGCTTTATTGGTCACTTAGCTCATGCAACGTATGGACAAACACAAACAGACTTAGATGCAATTTGTCACCTTATCTTGATGTTATTTGACTTTGGAGCAGTCCCAAGGTATTCTACAGGTTTCCAAGCACTTTAGAGTTTGCAAAGTATTTGGCCAAAGTCTCCAGACAAAGATGGGCCACTGTCTCATTTGCTTATGGCAGCTTTAGAATAAGGAAACCAGAATGCAGTGGTGAGACTACTTGTCCTGCCACTTCTGACACAGCCCACAGTGTCCACAAAACCTCAAGAGGAGGAAAGAGTCCTCTCTTCTTTCTGCCAGGAGACAACTCCTATAAGAAAAAACAACACAGAGCAGATGCTTTCAGACCTCTGCTCGCCTACCAAACAGAATGCATGCTGTACCCTGGGAGATGATGAGGTTGAGACAGGCCATGATCTGAGCTGAAACGCTAACAGAAAAAGCCTGCCTGTTGTGAGATCAGTCTTTAGTTCTCAGCTCAGCAAAACAAGGCAAACTCTGTTTAATTAGTGGCAGAAGAAAAACCTCTGTCTTTCATGTCACATAGAAAATGCATCAGTCCCACTGAGGGACACATAGGACTGTGTGCTTTTTAATTGTTCTTTTTGAGGTACCTATACCCAGAAGGTAAAAATCTCATTCTTCTCTCTCCTATTTGGCCTGAAAATCCTTTAAAATTTCCCTCTGGGAATCAGGTCCTTGATTTTCATACCATATACTTAGTGGGGCCTATTGCTCACTCAGATCTCAAGAAGGCCCGGATGCTCTGCTTCTCTCCATCCTTTGGATGTGAGCTCTCTCTCATGGAGGCTGCCAGTGGGCATGGTTGCTGGGGGCTGCAGAAGCAATGAACAAGCTGCAATTTGTCTTTTCTGATTACGGGCAGCTTAACAGGAGTAGGCAAAAATCAGCCACAGAAACTTGGCATAGATGTTCATATTTCAGATGTCTCATATTTCATGGCTTTTTCTTGCCATATGAACTCCACGTGGCATTGCCATCCACTCAGCCTTCAGCTGAAGGGCATCTTAGCTTTGATTTTCTAAGATGTGGAGGGAAGCTGTCTCTGCAGTGGCCACAGACAGGGCTGGAAAGGAAGGTCTCCTCTCATGTCTTCTGAACTGGTTTTGACAGGGTGGATCGTCTGGCTTAGTGACAGTCTCTTTGTAAAGGATCTGGTCCAGCTTGTGATAGGAAGAGTAAACCTGCGGAGCTGCTCCAGACTGATAATCCTTTTCAATGGAATGAACACATTCCACATGGAAGTCTCACGCTCCAATGAAATGGTTTCCTGATCTGTGCGTGTGAACATAGGACAGATCCACTGCATCTGAACCACAGCACTAGGAGGAACCCAGTGCTCACCCTCAATGCAACCTCTGAAGTTACAAGGGATGTGAGGAGGGGACAGCTGCTCCATGACACACAGCACTGGGCACAGGCACAGGGAGAGGGCACAGGGTACCTCAGAGGGCTGGTCTGCAAACTGTAATCCAGCAAGGTGCTGTGGCCATGGGTGCTATGAAATTGCCTGCCTGCCTCCTTGCAGCCACACCATCTGGGCAATATGGGTGAGCAGAGACTAGGACTCCTGCAAGAAATTCAGTCCAACAACACAAGCACACCCACTCAGTGCATAATGCCACTGTCAGTGTTAAGGGAATTAAATTCATCTTTTGTTTTTCCGGAGACAGGTGGAAGACAGCTTTAATTAGGACTTGGCCATAAAGCACCAGGATGTTATCAACAAGATCACATGGAAAGGTACTGTAGTTCCAATGTATGTTTCTTTATATCCCAAATACTGCAAGTTTTCTCTCTCTCTCGCATGAAGTATTGTGAGCAGAATCTTTGCTGAAAGGAATTCCAACTGTTTTTCTATCAAAGACGCGCAGTGCCAGCACATATGTTCCTGCCTGAATTGTGAAACGGAGAAAATGGAATGGGAGACAGCTGTGACTACGTTAATAGTAAATTAGCATTTTTTCTATTGGAGTGTGAAGAAGGAGGTGAGAAGCATTGTTAATTCTCAATCTCCCTAAAGAGTCTTAATAAAACTAGTCAGTTATCTTGCAACTTAACATTTTGCAATGCTGCTTAACATTCAGCTACAGTAAGTGAAAACCAGCACTGGCTACTGTGCTGTACTTATTAAAGCTAGCAGAGCATTACAGAAAAAGATTTATGGTTACTTGCAGGGATGGAGGGAATGTTCCCAGCAAGAGGGAAAAGAAAATAATTCACGGTGCAAACATTACTTTTATTTAGTTTGAGTACATGCTATCTATCATATCCTAGTGACCCAAACATAAAATATAGTTGTTTTTAAATAAAAAGAACCCTCTCAGTAATTAAATATACTTTCATGTAACAACTGGACATACAGTGCAAATATAGTTTTATATTATTGGCCAGTTCTACCAATACTGAAGACACATCCATTGATTTAAAGACTTGAGAACATAAACTGCCCTAAGTAGCGGGGACTAATCTCCCTATGATTGGTAAAGTTACACAGTGCTCACATCTGTAGAGTGAGATCTTTTCTTCTGTTAAATCCCCATGCGTTCAGGTGATAATGTACTCTTTTGACTGTGGCATGATAGGATGCTTAATCTTGGAATAAAGCACAAAGAAACATGGGCTTATTGAATAATAATATTCCTTTAGCGACGTACGGGGCTTTATCATAAAGCAAAAACATGGCATCCTGTAAGTTCCCCAGGCTAATTGTGTGCTGAGGTATTACAGAAGATAAGTGCTATGCTTTTGCACGCTGTCAGTAGGTTTGGAGGGACAATTTGGGTGGGTTGAGAGCTGAAGGAAACAAGCTGATAAGGAGCCCAGCAATTACTTAGTTGGGATCTGCCCTGATTCTTCACTCTTCTACTTTCCCAAATGCAGCCCCTTTAAAAACAACCAGGGTCAGTATATGACTTCCATACTGATGCAAATATAAATAAACCTTATTAAGAGATAACTGTTCCTTGGGTGCCTCCTCTCACTTCTTTGCAATCAATTTCCTGTTTTTTAGGGGTGGTTTTCCCACATCATCTGCAGTTGGACTTTGCTCTGAAACCTGACAGGCATGAAAGGCAGCTCCTGTGAGGAGGAAGCTATCTCGTGTTTATGCCTTTCACATACTTGCAATAAGAAAGGAACCTCTGAGAGCAGTGGCACTGAATGTTGGGGCTGAGGCTAGAGGAGAAGTCAGTTTTGTAATGTTCCAGAATAGACTTGAAAAGATTCTTTTAGTAACATTTGTACCAGGCTCAAAGCTTTATCTTGTTGCTTTCTGACTTGAGTGCTCTGCCGGTATTCAGAGCTGCACCCAATTACTCTGCTGGGAGGGGAAATAGAGTTTTACAATAAGGCCTCTCTTTAGCAAAATTCAGTTTATTTACAGAGAAATCCACACAGTGTCCTGCTTGTGAGGACAGCCTGTGACCACATGGCAGCCGACAGCCTACTTCCTCACATTACCTAAGCCATCATTCCCAGCGAGCTTCCCCACGGGAGCTCGGCCTACTCCTTGCCCACAGCCACAGCCTCATCACCCACTGCCCTGCCCGTGTGCCCCTAGCAGCAGCTGCAGCACATTGCTGCCAGCCTCTCATTCCTGGGGATTCGGCCTTGCCCCGCTGCCCCTGGCCTTCAGCTGCAGATTTAATTAATTTAATTGCTCCTTCCCTTGCCCCTTGTCAAAGGATGCTGGCCTGCTTTTGGGCGCTCTCCAGGTGTTCCGTAAATGACAGACACGGGCTTCTTCTAACACACTAGCACAAATATCTTCTTCTTAAAACTCCATAGCTTCAACAGAGAATATTTCTTTGTTTTTTTGTGCGTGTGCTGTCATACTTTTAGTGCCAGCAGAAAGCACAAGTATGATCCTGACTATTCCAATTGATGTGTTTGCTGAATTTGTGAACATTTATTTATATTCACATTATACAGCGTATCCCCTCAAAATGAAAAGAGTACCCCTTTTCACAGGTGGATTAAGAAAGAAATATGAACAGCAAATCTGGGAAGAAATGTGGCTGTCCCAGCTCGGAGGCAGAGCTGTGGCACGGACTGCTGCTGCTCACATATCAGAACTATCCATGGCACAAAAAGCAGGAGCATGGGCTATCTGATTTTACGTGAAAATCCTTTAGATCCCAATTTCTAAAAGCGCAATCGGATCGCTTAGTGCTGCAGAGTTTAAAGTAGGTGTGAATGTGAAGGTTCCTTGGAGAAGGAAAGACACCTCAGTTGAACAGAGCACAGGAAAACATCGAAAGGAGAACTGAAGCAAATGTCTTACTTGGTAATAATACCGATGAACTACATTTAAAAACATTTTTTAATTATTATTTGCAGGCTGGAACCATTTAACCTATTACTCTTTATAGAAGGAACTTTTCATATTCTGTGACAAAATTTAAATTAAAATCCTCACTATGGTGTCATTCTGATAATAATTTAATTCTGGGACTGCTGCCATCGTGTATTTATAACACAGAAATTTTTGCAACTGGAAGAGCTATCCATAGTAGTCAATAGACTGAGTTACGCCTGTGATACTGCAGTTATCTATTACTTTAATATGTTAACTAGGATTTCAGTGTAGCTGCTAGTATGGAAAATCTTGACTTTTAAAACACAGTATATTAACAAAGTGGAGGGAACAACCCTGCTTGTTCTTTTACACTGAATATTTTCATGGTTTGACTTTAGATATTCCCCTGCTAAGAAAACTGCTGTTGTTTACATAATGCTGAACTTGGGTTACCCTGCAGGGAATTCATGACATACAAGCCAAATGTTTTAATAATTGTAACAACTAAATATGATGGTGTTTAATATTCTTGCATTCATAATGAAGCTTTGTTGACTGTTTAGTCTGTTAATTCTTTTGTAAAGAGTTGCCTGCTGCAGTGGAACAAAATACGCCTACTTCCTTTGTATTAAGATCAATGAAAAACAGCATTTGAGGACAATCTACATCAGACCTTTTATCAGTACTCTACAAATTTGTAAAATATAAGATGATGTATCTGTTATTTTGATGCTGTGTAGAACCAGCAAGGTAATCTCTAAGTACAACATTTAAACAGTAAGTACAAGAAAAGCATTGAGAAGTTTTCATTTGCATACATTTAGAGTCTATTGAAATTAAGGAACTGGCATCTATTGAAATTCAGAAACTGGCATTTTCTTTTATTTATTCTCTTTATATTTATATATATGTATTATGTTTTCTCTATGTGTATTTACTATATATCATTGTATAACATCTAATTGCTGAAATTCTATCTTCTGCATTACATCAGTGAGCAGCTACAGCAGTACTTTGGGTTTTGGTGTTGTTTTGTTGTTCATTTTTTTATTATGACAGCAGATGAATTGGTAAATTGGCTATCTAACAGCTGTTTTACATTTTCAATTTACCAGTCTTTGATGATGTCTTGTTTTGAAGAGTATTTTCCAGACTAAGACACCGTACGATCCCTCTGTATTTCTGTAACATGTAACTCGACTTTTTAATTTGTTGGTAATTACTCTTAAATGGCTGTTTGCTGAGCAAGCTAAAGAAATGTAGGAAGTCATTCCACCTGTGGCAAAACTCAGAGCTCCTGTAGTATAATCAGTACCAGCTACGGTGCTGAATTAAAAATGTTCAGAGGGATATTCTCACAAGTTAAGCTACTTTGGAGAGGATGAAATATAGGTCAGATAACCTGGCAGTATAAGACTGACAACGTAATGCTATGAAAGTGAAATGTGATTGTAAATTCCCTTTTCGTTGCAGCTGCTAGTTGCTAGCACAGCCCACACCAGGATTTAAGTGCATGCAGTCACTCTGCTGAGGAGGTGTATGGGTATGGGCTCAGACCTTTTCCTTGGCAGTCTCTGCACGTTGGCATAATTGTATAGCTCCCTGCAGTGGCCAAATCCGGATGGTTGCCACATGGCATGTGTGCCCGATTCCAGCTACACTTCATCTCCTGCATTCACATGCACTGCAGTGTTTTGGTAAAGAACCAATCGAGCTATCTGGCAGGATATTCCCATTTCACTTCCAGAACAAAGCATGCCACCTGGCACACATGAACACCTGCCCCAGGGGAGCAGCTGAGCAACCACATGTGGTGGGAGCTGTGTCCCTAATCCCTTAAAACATACCTAGAGACCATGGCAATAGATGCAGTATAAAAAAACATGTTGAATAAAATTGCATGAAATACTGTCTGCTCTCCCAGGACCTCGTGGGTATTTTGTTATTGACTTCAAATTCATCTAGAATTCTGCCCATGCAATTTCAAAGTAATTGGAATAATTACTTCTTCTCCTTCTTCTTCTCCTTCTTCTTTTTCTTCTTCTTTTTCTTCTAAATGAAGGCTTTTGCTGTATTTAACTACATAATTGTACTGGTTACCACTGTAGTATCAGACTGAAGAAGGACTCCAAACTCATGTTGCTGCTGAGTACAGAACTGGTCACCTCTCCAAGGCTCTTAAGTCCTGTGAGATCTTATGGGTGTATCTTACCGGATCAAAACCTGCACTAATATATTCAAGTGCCATACATCTCTGCATCTGTGTCCACTGACTTCTTTTTAGTCCTCACCAGTGTAGGTACATATGGATTTTCTTATTTATTACCTTAATTAAGTTTATTATAGCTCAAGATATGTTTAGCAAATTGTAATTGCTAGTATTTCTTTATATATAACAATAGTTTTCATCAATCTATCTTTTCATTTCCAATTCCTCAGACATGTTTCTGGCACTCCCTTAGAGTACAAAATATAATTACAAGTCATTCGGTAATTTTATTAGTCTATTCTCAGAAGACTATGGGATCCATATCTTCTAGACTTGTTCATCTTTATATATTCTGTTTCTCCGTGTATTCCCTTACCTGCCAGATCACTAGATATAGTGACATAATCTTCATTACTTAATTATAATTATTAGTCAAGGGGTTTCTACTCTACACATACAGCTTCCAAACAAAATGTCTTGAACAGATAAGCAACAGGTTTAAAAAATAAACCATTTGACACTGGGAATATTTTGTGCTGGCCATCTAAGAGCAGTAAGAGAATAAATAGTCATTTGTTATCTGGAGAATGCTGTGTAATGAACGACAGAATAAAGGCTGTAGGTGAATCTGTTGCGGAATTATATTCACTCTTGAATGCACTGCAATTCAAAGTACTTTCTTCCTTCACAGGTATATGCATGCATAATTTATAT
>PPHD01025312.1:0-11806 GCA_002909625.1 Bambusicola thoracicus
GACAAAATTACTATTTTTTTTTTTTTAAAATTCATTTTAGATTTTTCAAATTAAAAACAAAATACAAAAAGAAACCAAAAAAATACATGCTTTTAATAATAATAATAATAATAATAAATGCAACCTGAGATATTTCACATGCCTTAATTTCCAGCACAGTGAGACTCAAAATTGTTGGTTCTACATTAGAGGAAGCACAGTGAAGTGTTCCCACATCAATTCTGGAAATATGCATAAAAATGCATTTACACTTCCAAACCTAAGGTAGAAAACACACTACCATAACCAAAGTTGAAAGGATCTTATGTTCTCTACAGATTGAAAGCATAAAGCAAACAAACAAAATTAACAATCTACCTTACATTTATTTGGAACAGAGTATTTGTGAAGGCAAAAGTGAAACTAGATCCTTAATTTTACCTTTTTTATTTTCGTGAGCACAAAATTAATGCACTTATATCTCTAAAACCACAGGCCACTGGGACAAATTGCTTCCAAGTACTCCTCAGTCAAAAAAGGTCCAAGCTTCTGACAATTAAAATTAAGAAGCTGTAGAAAAGTCTTGAAATTAGAAAGATGGAAAAAAACCTAACAGGTACAGAAAAAAACTGCTGTGTTACCATGGAGGGATGAGGCTAAAAGTCAATGCACCTCTAAAACAGAGCGGGAGAAAGATGAATAGCAGAATTGCAATAAATAGCAAAGGAAAATCAGGTACTCTGCACTGCATATTTAGTAATTCATACAGTATTAAGGAACGAAGAAGGAGAGTCAAACTAAGAAGCACACACACCAATACAGAAGCCTAAAACTCAAGATGTGAGAGCTAGAATTCTTGAACAAAACAGCAGCTCTGATGTGAAAGGCATAGCACAGAGCAGCAGGATTCCTAAAGCTGAGAAAGGAAAAACTTCCAGGAGGGAGAGTAACAGGGTTGCTTATGACATTTAAGTTTCTAATAATGGAAAAATATTATCAGAAAAAGGAAAGAAAAAAAAAACAAAAAACGAAAAAGAGAAAGCACTACAGAACACTCATAGGTTGAAATTAGAACTCCCTAAGCATAAACGTAATGCTGAGCTGTTTCTGCAATGTTCTTATCAGGAAAATAACTGTTAACAGGAAATTTTAAGTACAATTAGAGAAACTGTAGAAATAATGAAATATCCAAATATACATGAATGAACTGGATCAATAACTAATTGAGAGGACCTGTGGAAATACAACTTTAAATCTAGGGAATACTTTTTCCCTAGAACAAGAAGTTTGAAATTCCTCAAGAAAAGATTTGGGTAATTTAATTTTGAACAAACTTGGTACTCAATCCTTATTCATCAGAAAGACAATTCATAACAGAATTCATATGTAGTTTGATTGTCAAATAAACCAAGCAGAGAAATATTACATTTTTGCAAAGTGAATGTACTAAAATGAGGTAGTGTAGATTACTAATAATTAAGTCTGCGGATTCTTACTACTTTAAAAGAAGAAGTAAAACATATTCTACAATTCAAAATAAAAACAAATTAAAACAAACAAACAACAACAAAAAAACAACTGCATAATGGTTCAGAAAAGTATCCATGTGACTAAGTAGGCTGTTTTAAAAAAAAACTGTAAAACATAGCTGGCCAAATTTAAGTAGGAAATAGAGGAAAAAAAAAAAAAAAAAGAAAAGAAAAATATATTCCAGAAGACTCCTTAGATAATAGTTACAAAAGTATTTAACAAGATCAGAAGCAGGAAATAAGCTGAGGAATTGGTGAATCGCCTGATGCCAAATGTGCAAAAAGAACTTTTCTGGATATATGGATGCTATAGTGAGAGAAACTCAGTAAATTCTTTTATCTTTATAGCTAAAGATAGTGTAGAGATTTCCAAACAAGATAAAGTGCCTGTACTACAAAGGTTGAAGACACTAGATTAGTCTGAAGTAAATACAAAAGTGTTACACTAAATAAGTCAGAGGACCGAAAGCAAATAAAGTTCAACCAGAAGAGCTACTGATCCAAGGTTTATCTCCTATCAAGATCTGTCCTATCAGATCCTGGTTCCCCACTGCAAATCATATCTATAAGTACTTTAGAAGGAATCTTTGAAATTACAGGTCAGTGAGTCTGACTTATGTGGTAGCATGGGAATGTAATAATAAAAATTTCCTATAATAAGAAATAGCTTCACAGAGAATATCGCTAAACATGATTTCTTGGTAAAGAGAAAGCAAAGTTCTGTAAAATAATTATGGAGAGGATATGACCAAAGTTCTAAAAAAACATGAAGGTAAGAATAAGTCTGAATACAAATATGTTGACAAATCCTCCAGTAATAGAATTAGTAATCTGAAAACAACTGTGGATGCTGGGAGAGTACAAAAGCAATGGATCACAGAAACTAGCTATGTTTCCATGCTACTAAGTAGCATACATTTTTTCCAGTTGGAGATATCAAAATGAGTTAGATGCAACATTTGTCTGATACAAATGTTTCTGCTTATACAGTCTCAGGAAAGAGGAAGAGGAAAGATTATCCCGTCTGTAATCTTACTGGGTTTTCTCAGAAGAATTTAAAGACTCCATTACAAATTATCAAAGATTTTGTAGTGAGCAATCCTGATGACAGGTCTTATGAGGAACAGCTAAAGGAACCGGGATTGTTGCATTTGAAGAAGAGGAAGATTGGGGGACACCTTTTTCCCCTCTAAAACCATATGAAAGGAGGTTGTGGTGAGGTGGGAGTCAACCTCTATTCCTGCATAACTAGCAATAGAATGAGAGGTAATGATCTCAAGTTGCACCAGGGGAGGTTCAGGTTGGATATTAGGAAAAACTTCACTAAAAGAGTGGTCAGGCACTGGAACAGGCTGGCAAGGGAAGTTGCTTGAGTCACTATCCCTGGAGATGTTCAACAAACATTTAGATGTGGTATTAAGAAACATGGTTTAGTGGGCAACTTTGGTGGTAGGTGGACAGTTGAACTAGATGACCTTGGAGGTCTGTTCCAGTCTTAATGATTCTCTGATTCTCTGATTCTATGATCTCGGTGATCTTTTCCAAGACATTGGCTTCTTATTATAGACCTAGAAATGCACATGCAATGCAAAATCTGCAAATCAGAATGCTTTGAATTGTAACTGTTTGATAGAAACAATTTTCTCTTGCATGATAAAAATCACTGAGAGGAATTTAATTGGAATTATCTGCTCGCAAATAGCAGCATCTGTAAAACGACTCCTGTCAGTATTAATAGCAGTAATCTTTTACTATTCTTCTTGTGGGTAGATTTTGAAGTTCTCTTTTGGCTACAAATTATATCATATTTCATATGGAAGTGAATAAAATCTTATCAGGCAGTTTAGCTCAAAATTGATTTTTTCTTTAAAAGCTAGCATTTTTTTGTTGTTGTTGTTGTTTGTTTTTTCAGTGTCTCTCTTCCAGAATGTAACATAAGACTTCAAATTCAGACTTGTTACTCTTGAAAGAGTAGTAACAAAATGCTATAATTAAATCTCTTAAAATCTTTTGACATTATTCACATAATGAAAACAAGATTAGTTTAAACTATACATCTGGCCTTTTTCTGTGAGCAGTGGTGATACAGTTCCTTTTAAATGTATGAACAATTATATAAATAGAACTATGATCTCTTCATTAGTTCAGAATTGTCTGTTTAGGAACAACAGAAAGAGAACTTCCAGTGAAATTACCAGCTAGGAAACTAAATGGATTAGGAGATTTTTAGGTTAATGTTACTCTATCCAAGCCTATTAAGAGCTCCAAAACAGTATTTAGAACTTTTTCTTCTCAGACCCAAGACACAAAATTGAGATCTCCATACAGTTATAAAGATCAAACATCAGAGATGCTTATTTTATAAATCCTTGCAGTGTAAATTAATATGCCAACCAAATTCAGATATGAACAACAATCTGTTTGCCTGCACATTAACTTACTTTTAAAGAGAATATACAATTATTTTTTCTTTTTCATTGTCATTTTTATTTAATGTTTAACTCTCAGGACTGGCAAATCAAGAAGCAGTCTTGAACAGCCACCTTGTTTTCACATAAGAATATCAAACTCTTACCTTGATACACAATATGAAATCCTTGCTTGTTCTGTGAGTAATCACTGTGAAAATATAAGCTAGTTTCATGAGTTGTGCTGAACAGAGAGGCTGGTATCTGAGGGCCACTTAATCTCCCAATAACAGTACTAGTTTCTGTAGATCCACTTCTGACTTCTAAGTAATCATGTATGGTCTCCGTTGAGAAATTTACAAATTGTAAATGGACACCTGAAAAATACATCAGAAAATAGAAGCCACTGTTTTCAATACCAGGGAAGGGAAATAAAGTATGTATAATTTAGACTGATAATATCAGAAACCAATGTGACCAGTGGAAATGCATTTTATGCTCCCAAGTGTAATTCATGGGATTCAGTGTGAGGAACTCTTTCTTCTCATACCGTACTAATCCTGAGATGTTAACAAGGTAATGCAAACCTGATCTAGGACATTGAACTGTAAGATAATTATATTCTCCTTTCAGAATACTAGGCTATTTATTAATGAGCACTTGAATGACAACTCAGTCATTGGTCACAGACAATACATGAGGGCAAAATCCTGTTTCACAAACATAAACCTTATTTTATTGCAAGGTTACCCTCCTAGCTAAACAAAAGAAGCCAGTTGATGTAACCAATATGGATTTCAGCAAAACTTTTGATACCGTTTTCACAGTATCCTTCTGGACAAAACATCCAGCATACAGCTAGAAAAATACATAATACAATGGGTGAATAATTGGTTGATGGATCAGGTTCAAAGGGTTACTGTAAATGTGGTTATATCAGGCTAGCTATCAGTCACTAATGAGGTTCCACAGTTCTCCATTCTGGGTCCCATTCTTTTCTATTTTCTTATAAACAAACTGGATGCAGTACTCAAATACATACTAAATATGCTTGCAGACATTATAAAATCAGGAGTAGCTGTTGGTATCCCATGGAGGTAGAGAGACATTGCTAAGAGCTATTGACAAGTTAGAGGTCTGGGCAATCATCAACCACATGAAATTTAACAAAAGCAAGTACCAGATTCTGTACCTCAGATGGGGCAACCCTAGATACATGTATAGATGGGGAAAGAGAAGCTTGAGAACAGCCAAATGGAAAGGAATCTGGTTGATAGCAAGTTGAATCTGAGTCAACAGTCTGTCCAGGCAACCAGAAGGGCCAATTGTATCTTGTGGCACATCAGTCATGGCACTGTTAGTGGGTTGAGGGAAAGGACTGTCCTGCTCTGCTCTGCACTGATGCAGCCTCATCTTAAGCACTGTCTGCACTTTCAGTCATTACAATATAAGAAGGACATAGAAAGACTGGAGAACATCCAAAGGAGGGAAGCAAAGACGTTGAAGGATCTAGAGTGGAAGACATGTGAGATCACTTTGTTGTTTCAGCTTAGAGAAGATGAGGCAGGAGAGGTTTCATGATGGCCTATAATGTCCTCACATGGGGAGTGGAGGAGCAGGTGCCGATCTCCCCACTCTGGTGACAGCAGTAAGACCTGAGAGAACAGCATGGAGCTGTGCCAGGAAGGATCAGGTTGGGCATTAGGAAAAGGTTCTTCACCAAATTGTGGTCAGGCACTGGAACAGGTGCCCCAGGGCAATGGTCACAGTACCAACCTCCTGGAATTCAATAAGAGTTGGGAAAATGCTCTTTCAAATACAGTTCAATTTTTAGGTGGCCCTATGTGGAGATGGGAGTTGGATAATTCTTGTGTGCTCCTTCTAATTTGAGATCTATTCAAGGCCACACTGGATGGGGCTTAGATCAACCTGGTCTACAGAGAAGTGTTCCTGCGTATAGAAGGTGGATTAGAACTAGATGATCTTAAAGATCCCTTCCAACTGAAACCATTCTATAAGTCCATGATTCTGTGATATCCAGATTTTGCTATTTCTCTATCCATAATATTTATAGACCTGGTGTTTTATTTAACTCCTTGAACAAAACTTGTCCAAAGTTTAAGCTGCCATTGTTTGATAACACCAAACTCATGCCATCTTACTGACTTTTTTTCTCTTTCACTCACTATGACACAGAGAAGCTCTAAAATTTTGCCTGTCAATCCACTCTGTACATTTTTGTCTTGTGCAAATTCCTGAACAACCTTCCCAAATATTCATCCATTGCTCAGACTTGTTTGATTCCATTTGTCACACACATTTATTTATTTTAATAGTTTTCTGGTTTTTTTTTTTTTTGTTTTTTTTTTGTGAGGCTTTTTGTCATTCGGACCATTCCTCTTGAATGACTATTTCATATAAACGTAGGATTCTCCAAAAGTAATGTCTCCTATTTATTTCCATGAAATCTGGAGGACTATGTCAACAATCCTTAAAGAAGCTTAAAGGTTTGCACAAGTTAAAAAGTTCTGCACGTAGAGCAGTTCTGTATGTGGGGAATCCGCTTGTATAGTTTGGGAATGGACTGAGTGAGCAGCAGCCCTGCTGAGAAGAATATGCTTACCATAGAAGATTTGAACTAGTGTTACTGACAGTTTCACTTTCAGTGGGGGGCTTCTAGAGGTCCCTTCCAAGGATATTTTCTGTGCTGTTGCTATATTCAGCAGGGACATGCAAAAAAAGCTGAATCAACTCAAACGTAGCTTTTTCCTCTTCTAAACTGATACTGCTTTGTTAAAATATTTGTGATATTTTTATTGGATTTATGGACTCGCAAAGAAAAAACAAGTATGTTTAGTTAGAAAACTGCTAAATTCCAATTAAACAATTGTGTCTTTATCATAAAATTGCAGTGTATTTTTAATGAAAAACAAAGAACTTTGTAGGTTTTTAATTCTAAATCTTTCTTTCGAGGTTTTGATTCTTTAAATAAATTCAAAATTCTCTCTCTCTCCTTTTTTTTTTTTTTTCTTTTCTTTTTTTTCCTTTTTTTCCCCCAGGATAAACATTCATAATGTCTTTTGAATCTATAAACCATTCTAAAACAAAAACAATTCAGCTCATGAGCAAACACATACCAAAACCAATTGGCAACTTTATTGTCCATGTGCAGTCCAAACTACTAGGATAGTTGCCAGGAAACCCAGGGCTCAGGATCACTCCACTGAAGTCTGACATGCCACCACCACATTGTGCTGCCAAAACAAACAAACAAACAAACAAACAAACAAACCAGACATTATTCAAAGGAGTAGAGTGAGCTAAAAAACATAGCAGACCACTGAGGACCCTTTCATGGTAAATAATATAATATCAAGGCCTATATTTAAAAAGATACATAAACATTCCTTTACCACTAAATATATATTACAAAATAATTTACAAGTGGGTACTTAAAATATATATAATTTGTCTTTATCTGAATTGACTAGGTTTTAATTTGAGGGACACATGCACCTGAAAAGAGGAGAGGCGTTCACTCTGCACTCGTTGTTTATAATTTAATAACAATTTAATAATGTTTTTCATTTATAATGAGATCCGTAGCAAGATGCAAGATTATAAATACGAATAAATTTTATTATTCGGGAACCCAAACAAAAAGCCATTTCTATTCAGTGAAAAAGAATGCAAAAAGAGCTTTATATTTAACATACTTATTCATCACCTAAAGACAATATACTGTACTGCATGCCAGATACTTTCTTTAGGTTTCTGACAGGCTTCCAGCGCGTCATCCAACAATATTAATATAGTGTTCTATCCTGATCTTCCAGCTTGATTTGAACAACAGTGTATCTTGTTAAATAGGGCACACGTGCCTCATGGTGCATTCATTAGAGATGATAACGTACTGCCATTTTTAATTTAATATTTTCTGCAGTACTCATCACTGTACTGTGGAAATGATTCATAAATAAATGAACTATGTTTATAAGGGTTTCTGGAGGTCTCACAACTAACACAGGAAACAGTGACTGGTGTATACGTTGTTCTTTCTTCTGACTGGACATTTGAGAGAAGTTCTACCAAAATCTGCAGTATACTGAAAAAATCTTCATCTCAATCTGATCTTTTGCACTTTAAAATAAGTTCTCTCACTTTTCCATACCTTTTTTTTTTTCTTTTTTTCACTTATACATATATCTAGATTTTTCATTCTGACATGTTTAAGAAGTTTTATGTATAATAAACATACCTAAACATATTGGAATTGGGTAATTCCATCTTCTTACTGGCCCAGGCATACAAGTGATATGTGAATGTCCCTAAAATGACACAACATTTGCTAATTTGCATAATAAAGAGTGTACAACATATGCTACACGACTAGTATTCCAATAAAACAAATTAATAATTTTTTAAAAAAACAAACATCAGAATATATTTAAAAAGGTAGAAAATGTAGACTGCACACTGTGAATTTTATCAAACTTTCAAGACAACAGAGCAGAATGTAATCTTAACCAAGGGACAGTTAGCCAATCAGAAAATTGTACTTATTCCCTTAATATTGTTTCTAACAGTCTCCAGATGAATTTCACAACACCAGCTTTAGTTTATATCACGGTGTTAGAAAATAAAGATCTCATTGTAACAATGCATACATAGAATTGATCTGCATAATCTGTGGAATATGAAAAAAGATACTAACCATACACAGTAGATACATCTGGCTTAACATTTTAAATTCATAATAAATGATTCTGTGACTTTGTATTCTAAATTTAGTATTTACCTTCAACTCTGAAATAGCTTAACTACCAAACTGAGATATTTAAGGAAAGTCTTTACAACAGAGTGACCCTTGTAACAGAGTAGATGTTACGATTTCGAGGAATTCTGTTACAAATTTGATCAAAAATCCACCAGAGTAAACCACTACATTTACTGTTCATCAGTAACTGTGTAACTTCATGTAGATGTCCAACTTCATGTAACTGTTATTGTATTCCAGGGACAATTAATTAAAATCAATTAATTAAAACAGTACTTGGGATTTCTTGCAAAACTACACAGTGCTCACATAAAGATGATTCAACAGGAAAAATAAATAATAATAATAATAATAAATCAGTAGCATTTTATCTTGTATGTTAAATATTCATATGAAAAAAAGTTGTTAATTTTAATGTTAAAGCTCCCTATTAGTTCAGTGTCTGTAACATTTGAGGGAACCAAGTATCTGTAAAACATTCAGAGAAATTACAAATAGTTTATTTATTACTGTGCAGACCATTCACTTCCTCTCCTAGAATAAAAGTAAACACACTTTCTCCATAGGTACAAGTAGGCATATCTGCTCATTTCTAGAGTAAGTAAGTAAATAAATAAATGAAGTAACAAAGTCACACTCCACGTGACAGAAAAACATTATGGAAGGAGGAGTATTTTCAAATGTGTTTGAACAGTCTATTGGTTTTCTCCAGTGTATTTCCTTTATTTCAGGAATGTAGTGTGGATTGCCTGCTCATGTTTGCATTGATGTCTGGAAACAAAACAAAGATGCAAAACAAAACAAAACAAACAAAACCAACCAACCAACCTATCAAAAAAAAAAAAAAAAAAAAAAGACATTTCCCAGGAATTATTTGATACAATGAAGAAACAAAAAAATTAGATTCCAATGATCATTTTCACAGCATCATTCTTTTTCCTATTATCTACTTTTTATATTGTCCATTAAGCAACTTAACTTAATTTGCAAACACTTTAGAACTCAGCTATAAATACCAAACACATCATCAGTAATAGATCAGCTATTATCACTAACAAAGAAGAAACACAGAACACAGACGCTTGACAGAAAATTTGAAGACTGGAAATTTAATATTTTATAGAAATATATGTGAGTCTTGAAAATTAATCAGGTAATCAATGTTCAGTATCCACTTGACATTGACACACTTAACCATAATCACATTGAAGAACTAAAAGGCACCATTTGAAATTGGAAACTTAGCTCACCTGAAGGGAATAACCCTGGTCACACTGGAAAGAAACCACATCTCCAACCATGTATCTGTCTCCAATTTTGTTCCCATTGCTTGGTGTCTGTGGTTCAGGACAAGAGTCCAAACCTATAGCTGTGAAAAATTGGAAAGTTCAGACATTTTAAGTACCATAGAATCTGATAATAGAGTCACATTGAACTTCTTTGGCACAGCATACTGATATTTTAGGAAGTGCTTGCATGCCAACAGTCTGTATGGGTGACAAAATAGACTAATATTTTGGAAAAACTGTTATAAAAGGAAGCTTTTTTATTTCCAAGTAAAGGAAATAAACATTTTCCAAAGATTTGCAGTCTAAATGCAAAATCTCTAAATTTCTCCTCTTTACTGGCTCACTCATTCCTACCTCCACTCTCAGAACTGACCATAGCCTTCCTAACTGAAAGTGGGAGCACACACACTTTCCTCTTCCAGAGGACACTGTTCCAGAGAACACTGAGCAATGCCATACTGAGTGCAATATTGTAGAATTAATGTTATATCATAGTTTTAGTTAATTTTAAACAAATAATTGAATATTATGGAAATTATGCATAAAGTAATGAAAGAAACTCAATTGATCTCAAAGAAAACTACTTATATTCATACAGAATAATTACCTAATTAAAAAAAAAAAAACTTCAAAAATTAAAATATATAGGAGCATAGAGTGCATAAACTCTATGGTAGGATATGTTTTATATAATAAAAATCTGAGCATTCAACATACAAATGAAAATACAGTAGAAAAACAATTATTGATGGGATCACTATTAAGTTCTAGAAAATGATTCTCTATGAGACAAGGAATGACCAGAGATACATATTTCCCCACAAATTTGTTTATCCTTGAATATGTGGAATAGATTTGGAAGTACACAATGCATTGAAAAAAATGTTTACAGCCGACTCACTTGACAATTGCTTACCATTTAACTTTGATGAGATATTCACTAAGCAATATGTATTATCTAACTCCTCATGTTGACTTCCATCAATGTTGGTTGCAATGAAACACAATAATTGATTGGAGTACTGTCATTGAAATGTTATCATTACTTTTTATTTACTTTTTCTAAAAACATAATCCAGACTTTTATGGCAGGAAGCGTTGTCAGAGATGATCAGAGGAGAGTGGGTATGCAAGTTAATGAATTATGTTCTGATCAGTGCATTTATGGTGAAATTTCAGTATAAGGTTAAGAATTTTGTATTGTTAGCTCTCAAATCCTGAGAAAAATCCTGACAAAACTGACTCTCCAGTGCAGAAATCTGCAAGAGACAAAAGTCCAAGAGATACACAAAATACACTGTCCTTCCTATCAGTGATGGGAAAGTATTGTTCCTCAACTATATCTCCTTTATCAAATTCATAATTCAGCCCAATACAAAATTATACAAATTATGTGAAAGTAAATTAGGTTGAAAACAAAACAGAGCAAAGGAAAACATAAAGCATCCTTCAATCTACAGCTCTGAGAGGATGTGTCTTCCCTAGATATTAAAAGGGGAGCAATTAATAGGGAGTAATAGCCAGGATCTGTGAGTGAAACAGCTAGTGTCTAGAAGTCAAGATCCACATTAACTGCAAAATTTTTATCAGCTTTTCTTATTCTGGTCCAATTTGCTCCTTGTCCATTACTGGTTTAAGGCATTAGCTGAGATCACAGAATCATAGAATGACCTGGGTTGGAAAAGGACCACAATAATCATCAAGTTTCAACCCCCCTGCTATGTGCAGGTTCGCCAACCACCAGACCAGGCTGCCCAGAGCCACATCCAGCCTGGCCTTGAATGCCTTCAGCAACGGGGCATCCACAACCTCCTTGGGCAACCT
>PPHD01025313.1:0-11805 GCA_002909625.1 Bambusicola thoracicus
CTTCCCTTTAAGCAATTGGCTCCAGGAGCTGGAGCATCTCATCCTTTACTTTGAAACTCTCTGTTCTTTCTGGCTCTGGAGTCACCTGGGAGTCACAGCTCCTAAAACTTCAGAAAAACAAAAGGTTTAAAGAAAAAAATAAAGTGAAAAACCATCTTGGCTTAATTCGTGGAGGAGGTAGATGGTAACTCGTGTTCTTAAAGGCTGTGGTTAAGTGTTCAGCCCATTTCTCCCGTAAGCTGAAATTGTTTTGCACTGTGAAGTATTTGCCTAAGGACTTTCTGCTGTTCCCAGATTAGCAGTAGTGCCTATGGAGAAGGACCGGTAGCTCCTTAAGCACAGGGCCACATCAGGGTGAGGGACATAGATATACACATGCATGCTGGTGTGGAGAGGCCTGGATGGTGTTTTCCTCCTCAACAGACACAATCCCACACCACACTGGTTTGATCCAGACGCGACCTTTCCCAAAACAGAGGAAGTTTGTGTTCTGGGTTCAGCTGCACACTGTAACCCAGATGGGTGTCTGTGCCTCTCCTCAAACCAAACCACGGCTCAGTCCGGGCCATCGTGACACCGGGCTCCTGCTGGGTGCTCTCTCCCTGTGCCCTGTGGGATTGCCATGGGAAACCACTCATCTGTCTCCCCAGAAGTGAATAGTGAGGGCTTGGACCTGCTCTCAGCTTTATCAGGACAGCTCCTTCCCAGCCAAACTTTGCTAATCCGGAATCTCGGCTGGGAGCTGCTCTTCTCATGTTTCACAGATGGCCTCAGTGAATGATTTACTAAGGGAGTAAAAGATTAGCCAGATTCCTCCAACTGCATCCCGAGTCTCATAAAGCACTGCGTTTTACAGGGGCCTGGCAGTTCCTAATTCTGTAGCCTCATTAGGCTGTGTTACAGTGACTAATTGCCCCCTGCTCCCTCCTCTGGGCTCTCCTGGTGGGGAAGCCACACTCCTGCTGCACAAGCTGCTCCTGTGGCTTCAAAGCAGATGAAGGTTAGGGTGAGGCCAGGATGGAGATGTTAAAGGTTGTTTACAGTGTTTCCATAAAGTTATCGAGAGCTTTGCCGAATCCTGCGATGGAGAAGAGCCATAGAGAGCTCAGGGCAGCTGTGGTTGGGCAGGGCAAAGCTGCTGCTTCAACATCTCCAGAGCTTGGATGAGCTCTTCTGGAGGAAGGGAGCTCACCCCATGTTTGCTTCTGATGGGGTTTCTCACATTTCTCTCTTTTACACTTGGCAGCCTGTCTGACTCTCTATGGCAATTCCTGCAGAGTCTGGCTGTTTTAAAGGGCTGTAATGCTGATTTAGGCATCCAAATTGGAAAAGCAGTGTTTTAAGTGGACCTATTTTTTTCCCTTCGGAGTGATACTTGTTAGAGATCTTTGTTAAATTATTTACCAGCGGTCTCGCAAGATCAACAGATCTTTCCGCTTACCCACTGGCATGGCTTCCATCATCCTGGGTCTTTTTTTTTTTCCCCTTTCCCTTAAATAAAAAGGAAAAAAAAAAACCCATAACATTGTGAGTAACCCTTCCCCCTCCCCCTCCAAAGAAGATACTTCTGCAAACTTACCAGGAAGGCACTTCCCGCGCTCCCCATCTGGATGCCCTCCAACTGCACAGCTGGGATGCCCCTCTGCTCCTGGGCTGCCTGCTGGGCTCTGCTTCGTGGCTTCCAGGGGCTGTAGGCTGCAGGGAAGCTTCCCCTGGTCCTCCTGCGCTGCTCAGACCCCAGTGCCCGGATGTGGCCCCATCGCTCCTCCTGGGACCGCTAGAGGGCTGGCTAAGATGGCTTTCGTCCTCCTACAGAGGCATGAAATGCACAGCAAACCTCGTGTGCACAGCCTCGGGTTTACGGCAGCTAGAGATGAGCGCTGGGGGAATCAGCCCCTGGCGGAGCTGTTTAAGTGATTTGGGTTTTAGCCAAGAGGCTGAGAAAGGAGGGTTTGTGTCTCCCTTTCTCGCTGCTGTAGTCTCCCCACGTGTGATGCTAAGCACCTCAAGGAGCAGCCCTGCCAGCCTCGGCCTTAAGGCAGCCCAGGAGGCTCCCCCAGCAATACAGGGGAATAACATTTGCCACGTTTCTGATTTCTGTGTCCCTGTTTACCTGCTAAACTGGGGCTGAGCCTCCTCTCCTCCCTTCTTGCTCAACTGTGGCATAAGGGAGATGGGGTCCTTTCCATAGGAGCTCTCCTAACACAGTTCTTTGGGGCGATGTGCTGTGGGTGCTCTACCACCACCCATAGCAGGGAGAGGGGGGAGTAACAGAAAGTGCAGCAATGCCAAACCCTGTCTTCTTTTAGTGAAGGCAGGAAGAAAGTGTTTCCAGGACAGGGCCTGGTGTGGATGAGCTGTGCGTTGGCATCTGTTGGATGTACAACTCTTAAAGCACATCTGTGAGCAGAACAGAACCTGCAGCACTTACTGCCCTCTCCACAATGCATCCGACTCCTTTCCAAACCCTTAGAGATATTCCAATGCAAATAGCCCTCCTATCACTTCACTTTTATAAAGGATTCCCATTCATTATGGAAAACCCAGTGTATCATGGGACAGCTGCTTGCTGGGATCTGTACCTCCAATGTGAGCGACCAGAATAGACAGTGCTGTGCTCAACAAAGACCACAACCCAAGGGGCAAGTAGGTCATTATTTTTAGGGAAAAAAACTCATACAAATCCCAGGACTTGCCCCATCCCTCCTTCTCTCCACTTTCAAGGTTACTACTTCAATAGAATAAGACAGCAAACCATGAAAATGAGGGATGACAAAGATGAAAATTCAACAGCGAGATGAACCAACCTGTGGGTCTTCCTTTTCCAGCATCTTCATGCTTGAAGTCATGGAAGTAAGATCTATGGATTAGGCTGAGGGAGGAAGGACAATCTCCACTCTGTTGCTGCTACAGATTGATTATTTTAATGCAAATGTTCCCATCTTGGTCAGCCTTCATCTCACCTGTGTGTGATTTCAGAATGCTTTAAGTTACATCTGGAGGCTCCAACTGCGTTAGTCATTGCCCATAGAGGATAAGGGAGGCAGGGCCCTCTAGTGTTATTGCTTGCATCAAGCATTTGGTTTGTGTTTATAACGATTGATTCTGTGGTGGGAAACAGGTGAGGTAAGGAGCCATCTTGGAAGACAAACTGGAAAAGATTGGGGTTTTCAGAGGTCCACAGCCATGGTTAAATCCAAGTTGACTTCAAAAGGAAGATGTAACCTCACTGTGCTCTTTGGACACCGCACAACACTCACGGGGTTGGCCAATATTTCTGGAGGCAGCACTGGTCGCTCTGGAAGCTGTTGGTCCTTCTGAGTGCAGGATCCCATTCTGATGTGGCTCCAGCTCCAGCCAAGCAGTTCAACTGCCAGCAAGAGCCAGGCCAGAGGGAAATACACCATGTTTCTCAGTGTTGGAATAATTCAGGCAATCCTTTCTTCGGAAAGATGTAATGCTTCCATACTTTGAAAGAAGGACTTGAATCCCAGTAGAGGAAGATGGGCACATTGCCATTGCCATGAGCATCTGACCATGGTTGTTTCAGCTTTGAGCCTTTGGAGATGTCTGGAATGTGCAGCAGGGCTTTGCGAGAGCTTAGCAGAGATTAGGGAAGAGCCTCTGCTCACTTCTCCCTGTCCTTGAGAGGGGTGAAATGGGCCTTTCCTCCACAGCCAAATGGTGCATTTCCTTTCTCTCCTAGCAAAGCACACCTGTCAGCAATGAGACTCATCTCCTCCAGATCATGCTTGGCCTACCCTGATGGGAGGAGAGGCTGAGGGCAAACTCTGGTTCCTCAGAGCCCATAATGGTACAGAGGAGCCCAGTGTTGGCATGGTACCCTCAGAGGGCCTCATGGGGAAGGAGCAGCTCACCCAAGCCCTCCTTTCCTCAGTGTCTGTGCACCATGACCAAGATGCCATGGATCTGCAGCAGCAACGTGTCCTCCAGATGGCCAACACCTACCTGCACTCACCCCAAAACTGCAAGAAATAACCCACATTTGGCATTGCTTCACCTGGGGTGAACCCTTACACGCACCAGCTGGACCACAGCTCTCGGTGTAAGTTGGCATCACATGGCAAACGTCCCAGTGCTGGGGACAGCACCAACAGCTGCAATGTCCCATAGTGTCCCGGTCACGGCGTGAGGACCAACCCGACACCCAGCGTGGGAAGTCTGTGAGCTGCTGGGTTGGAGCCAACCGCCTGCGTCTGCTGGAGGCAGAAGAATGTCCCAGTGCTGGATCCACCCAACCCGGCAGCACGGGGCTGCTTGGCCAGACGGCAGGGCTGGCTCCCTCTGCAAAGTGGACGAGAGCCAAAGGGGATTTTTAATTTCCAGATGCTTTTAAAATAAGAAATAAAGTCTCTGCTGTAAACCGAACTTCCATTCAGAATGGACGGCTCTCATTTGGCCAAGGATTTGGCTGATAGGGGCTCAATGAGTGGGCAATGAAACCCTTTGGAGCTGGTGAGCTCTGTGAGCCTGGGGCTTGTTTTATCTCTTGGATTGAGGGGAGCTGCGTGCTGGCAAAAGCAGAGTGGGAATGGGAAGGTTGGTAGAATAATGACCTGAACGTGCAGATGCACTGTGGCAAAGCAAAATGCTGCCTGAAACCAGGCAGGGCAGGAGACAGAGCGATGTGGTGACACTGCAGGACCCCTCTCTGTGGCCAGGGATGGTCACACTGGGAAGTCATTCTTTCCAGAGGTGTCTTTTCAGGTGTGGAGAGAAGGAGGGCCGAAGCATCCCTGGGCCACGACATCTCCTGTGTCCCCATCCTTCCAAGCAGGTGACATCCTCCCAGCTCCTCTGCCCAGGCGTTGGGATCTAATCCTCATGGCAGCTCACAAAAGGCTGAATGGGCAGCAAACATAAAAGCAAAGTAATCCTTGTGCTGGGAATGCCTTCGAGCAGCCCTGAGCTGGCTCTGCAGGCGTTGGCTGGCACAGGGGATGCTCGGGGCTGAGCTTTGTTTGAGGGCTTGGTGGTGGGAAACGGGGTCCTGCCTAAAGTGTTTGCATCTGGATTGGGTTCCCAAAGGTCGGAACATACATCTGCGTTCATCCATATTGCTCCTTGCTTAGTTCCTCACTTGTCATGTGTGCTCATTGGGCAACAACACAACACATTTGCTTTCTTCACCCTCTTGTTAAGTTCCTTAATGACCTCCCCTTACACGACGCTCCGGCTGCGATGGATCCAGCTGTGATCTCCCGAGCACTGCATACTGCAGCACAGATAGCAGCACATCATCGTTTAACATAGGAATACTGCCCAATAGTCGAATCAAATCTGAAATCGCTGCTGTGCCCCGTGCCGACCCACTGAGAGCGCAGAAAGTGAGCCGGGCTCCCGAAACAAACAGCCATTGCAGCCCGGCCCTTTGCCTGCTCTCTGCGTGTAATTTCGGAGCCCTGCCCTGTTCCACCTGCTCCGGAACGTTAAGCTTATCGTGGATCATTTCTATGCAGGCTGCTCCTGGCAGAGATGTTTGGAGCTCTGGGAACGAGCACGCCGCGCATGTTCCCCTCCTGCTCGGCAGAGCCGCAGCGCAAATGCTTCATCAGCACTTCCCCCGAAACGCCAACGTGCAGAAGCTCGAGCGCTGTGTTCCCCTCGGCCGGACCCCCCCGCGGGCTGCTGGAAGGCAGGAACGCTGCTTCGGGGGATGGGGCCAAGCGCAGCTCCTCGCCGTTACGGCCGGGATGCGGCGCGGCGGCTCGGTGGGACGCACAGCTTTGCGGTGCGCCGGGTCCGGCTGCTCCTCACCGCCGCTTCGGGGCTGCGGGAGGCAACAAGAGGCTTCTGGACAGCGTCGTTCGGCTGTTTGTTTGTTCCGAGCCCTCCCAGCAGCTGCAGAGGAGGAGGTCGCGGTGCGGTGTTCGTTATTGCCGGGTAGGGGCAGCCAGCAGCACGCTGGAGCGGGACATCGCCGTACTCACCCGCTGTGCAAAGCTCTTTTCTGCACCAGCGTCTCCAAACCTGACTTCACGCCCGTAGCCAAAGTGGTGGAGAATGGGGTGGAATGGGGGATGTCAAACTCCATGGGGATCGCAGCAAGGCACAGCCCAATGGAGTCCTCTCCCCCCGCTGAGCACTATTTCACACCAGGTCCCCGTGTTCATTAGAAAACGTGGTGTTTTGTAATGTCCTCTTCAGCCATCCCCAGAAGGCTGCCTCAGAAACCCTACCCCTAATCCATCCCTCGGGTGCCAGTTACTTTTTCCCTCAGGGTTTCTCAGCCCTGCAAGCATTGGCCCTTGCAAGGGGACATCCTTCTGCACTCCCAGCTCTCAGCCTTCATCCGGGGGATGCAGGGCACAACGCTGGCACTGCTGCAGCCAGCATCCCAACAACCCCATGCAGGCTCTGGTACTGCACCTCTGGGACATCGGTTGTGGGCAGGCAGAGCCAGAAGGAAAAAAAGCAGCCTGTCTGCTGAGCAAAATGTCCAAGAGGAGGAAAAATAAACACAGGAAAAGCCACAACGTTTGAGAACGCTGCTGGATACTCGGAAGATGCCAATGTCCTCAGAAACTGCTTGCGTCTGCAGAAATGTTTCTGAAATGGCATACATTTTTCATGAAACCAAATTTTAGAAAGCAGAGAGCATCACAGACAGCATCTGTTTTATTGCACTCATTGCAGATGTGGCGTCCAACAGCCACAGAGCTCCTGCGATATCAAATGGAGCGGTCCGACCCGCTGTGAGGTGGGGAAATTGAGGCATAGGAGTGTGCTGCAGCCCTTCCCACTGGGATGGCAGCTGGAGGGGGCTGCCACCGGCCTGACACCTCTTCCCAGCTTCCCCTATCCTACTATATCTCATCCTATCATACCCCGTCCCATCCCATCTCACTCTATCTCACTGTATCTTATCCCATCCCAACCCATCCCAATCCAACCCAGCCCATCCCATCTCACCCCATCCCACTCCACCCCACCCTATCCCATCCCATTCTCTCCATCTAACCAGACTGGGACAGCACCCCATCACAACAGGGAGGCTTGGGAATATCCTACACCCACTCCAGATGCTGCCCCAGGACTGATGATGGGATACACAGCAGCATTTGAGCTCTGCAAAGAAAACCTGAGCTAATCCCAGCACGGCACATCTCCCACCATAAGCTCCTATATCCCAGTGCAAAACCAGCTCCTGAAGGTCCCAGTTTTGTCCCGGTCTGTTTTGTGTAGGAGTATGAATGGGAGTACAGGGGAACTAAGGAGGATTCTTGTTCCCAGTAACTGCTGGCCTGACATGGACAAATGACTCCTCTTCTTAAAATATGGCCAAGACTATTAAAAGTACGACTGATAAAAGGCAAGGAGCTGGGAAAACGGACTAGACTGGACTATTTTTAGAAGCAGTGGCATCTGGACAGCATGAGAATTGCTTTGCACAAATTTAGTGCAGCTGAGATTCGAACAAAAAGTTTGCTGGATAAGCTGAAATGGCACAGCACAGCTACCTAGAGAAATACCCACCCGCCAAGTCATCAGGCTAGAAAAACACAGCCAGGAGCCACCCAAGGTCCCTCTGTGTCACCGCTGCCTGGTGCCAATAGGGACAGTCCCTGCACCCAGGGACACTGCTGGGCCACCACGGTGCCTGTCCCTGTCCCTTTGTTGGTGACAGAAAGGGGAGACAGAGCAGAGGCGGCCCTCCCCTTCCCCAGCTTGAGTTTGCTGTGGTTCATTTTATTCATTGTTTGCGTTTGGACAACCGCTGGGTGTTGGTGCAAACCCTCGGCTCCCAGACGCACAGAGCCTCATAGTTTTCATCACCAATGATTATTCATCCGAGAGCCCAGACCAGAGTGTGGGATTCATTATTCGCAGCTCTCCCATCTCCTGGTTGAAATGTTCCCAGCCCAGCAGCAGGAGCAGATGCTGTGTGCTCATACAGCCCTGCACACGGACACAGAGGTGTCCGCAGGAGACCCAGCCCTGCTCTTCCCCAAAAGGTGACTCCACTCGCTATGGTTATTACCCCTCTCTCCATTGACCGCCATTATAAAGGAGCAGTTATTCTCCATTAGAGGAGGACGTGACTGTGTCCTGGAATCAGAACCATTGATTCCTGGGGAACAGCCGCTGGCCAGCAAGGGTTTGGGGCAGGGCGTTGTGGAGGAGAATCCCTGCAGGGCAAAGCAGTGGTGCTTAGGCCCTTGTATTTCCTGCATGTCCCTGCTCTAGCCTTTCTATCCACACCAGGTAAGTGCACAACAGCAGCTCCATATGCAGGGTGATGGGGTCCGCCTGCCCTGTGCCCCCGATTTCACATCCCTGCTGTTCTGAGCCAACTGCTGGCCAGAGCCAGCCTGACATCAGCCTAAAAATAGCAGTGTCTGGGGCAGCACGCTGTGGTTAGCCCAGGCTCCCAGCACCCCACCAGGCTGGGTCCCTCTGCTCTCATTATGGTCCACTTTCCCCCTCTCCCTCCCAGTCCCCTGGGGACTCTCCAGCAAATAAATGGCTTAACATGGGACAACAATGGCTTCTGCCATCCATCTTCATGAAATGTGGTTTGGTAGCTCTGAAAGAAGCGAGCTGGCTGCCAGCACGGCCCCAAGGAGGCGGCGGGGGGAAGGAGAGGCACTGTGGGGCTGAGCAGACCCCTCTGTGCTGAGCCGGAGAGTCCCGACCCCATCCCTTCTGCCACCCCAAGCAGCATCTCCACAGCTCCCCATGCAGCCCACAGCTGCCCGAGCCCCAGTCAGCAGCACTGAAACACAAGAGAGGTGCTTGAAGACCTCCTGGGCCACATTTTGGGTCTTGCTACATTCAGGCACATCCTCAGAACCCAACCTGGTGCCATGTGCACTGCGCTACACGTGGCATTACTGCTGGGGGAAAAGCAGCTGGTTGCTCACTTGGGATCAGTCCCTGACCCTGCACGAGAGCTGAGCAGCAGTGGCACTGTTGGATCCTGGTGACAGCGTGCGTGTGGCGAAAGCATCCATGCTGACTTTGCTGCACAGCACTGCAGGAGATGGGCGACTGCACCCTGCAGCTGGTAAGACCCCGCAGCAACACCGGCTGTGAGCAAGAAAGCAGAGCCTCCCACTCCCTGCATGAACAGGACATGCCTTTCACAGCCAAGCAGCCTCTGTCTGCTTGGGGGAGCATGTGCTTATCTCTAGTTTATGTGATTTGTTTCTGTAGATTAATGCATTGAGTTGGCTTACGACCAAGCTCTCGGTGAAGGCTCTCTTTCCACGGGACTGTCCCAAACCACACAAAGTTCCATTCCCTGTTTGTTTGTCGAAACGGAGAGGAGGTTTTCTTTACCTCAATGGTAAAGCAGGATTTAGGGGGGTGCAGACATAAGGCAGCCAGCATTGTTTTGATCCGTGAGCAAATGACAGCCCGTTCTGAGCTCAGGGAAGGCTCTTACAGCAGTCCTCGAAGAGATAGGGCAAACAAAAACAGTCAGGAATGTTTCTATTCATATAAGGAGGCACGAAAGCAAAGCAGGGGAGGCTGGTTAATGATCAGCTCATTGGGCTGTTTACTTTTACATGCCACTGGGGTAAATAGAGCCATGTCATCCCTTCAGTCTGGCCCTGTTTATAAATATACAGTAACGTTTACAGCAGAGCTGCCTGCACTCCCCTGGGCCCAGGCTGTGGGAGCTGGCCGGATCTGGTCCCCTGACCCTGTGTGGGATGAGCCCTCCTTCCAGGCTGCCCAGCTCACTGTGCTGCTGCAGCCCTACTGTCCTGCTTGGCATTTGTGACTGCGGGTGCTGGATGGCACCAGCACAGCTCCAGGGAGATGTCTCATGAGATGTCCCACTGGAGATGCCCCATTGGAAATGTCTCGTCGGAGATGCCCAACTGGAGATGCCCCAGTGGAGACGCACCATTGGTTATGCCCAACTGGAGATGCCTCATTGGAGATGCCCCATTGGTTATACCCAACTGAAGATGCCCCACTGAAGATGCCCCAGTGGAGATGCTCCAACATCTTTCCCACCCCATTCTTTTGGCTATTTGGAGCCATCCCTTTGCATTACTGGGCTCAGAGCAGCAGAGGACTCAGAGCCCCATTAGTGCTTCACAACAGCCTGACCACATACAGAGACCAACGGGCTCAGCTTTGTGTCAGCCAGCCTACCACAGAGAAAGGATTTGAAGTTATGGGTGTTATCGGATCCAATTCCTGCCCTCCAAAGCAATCATATTACCCCTAAAAAAATACCAAGTTCCTGCAAATGCTAGGAAATAACATTCCTGCAACAGGCAGGGTGTGCTGCAAGCGGGAGTGTGAACCTCTGCAAGGCCACGGCACACGCAGCCATTCCCTCCCCGCAGGATTCGTCTGAGCACAAATTTGCATTGGCTTCCACACTGCTGCAACTCCCTGTACAGACACGACCACGTCGGTTTCCAGTAGGCTTTTTCTTTTGTGGCTTCTTTCAAACCTCATCCCAGACAATTTAATTAGGCGTACTCTATCGTAGCGCAAGACCTGGCTGCGCCCACCCGCTTTGTTGCTCCACGTCAAGTTTTGCATTGTTAATCGGTGCGATTCCAGATGCGCCCGTGGAGGCAAATTTCTTTGCAAATAGATGCTCTGAATCTACACGGCACTTCTACTAAACGACTTCTGTTGTTATCATGTTAAATAATTGTTGTCTCCTTTCTTTTAGGCCAGGAATTGCGTAGTTCTGGTTCTGTAGATGCTGGATGTAAGCAGCAAGGACTGCTCATCCTCATTTCATTACCGAAACCACGATCCTGCCATGATGGCAAGGAATGATGTGGGAATGAGGTGGTTTACAGAGTAGTGCATGTTTGCAGAAAGGGTTGGTTGGTGGACCAGACCGAGTGCCTCTGATGGAGCTGTGGGTGTCTCTATTCATTGCAGGGAGTTGGACCAGATGGCCTTTAAGGGTCTCTTCCAGTGCCAAGGATTCTATGGATCTATTTTCCTGGCCTGTAGAAAGCAGTTAATGCCTCGCTTTACATGGATGGTGGCTCATGTCAGCCCACTGCCGGTATTTCAGGCTCCTACTGAGATTAGCACAGGATAAATACTGGAAAAATCCAATCACTAATTATTATGCAACGAAACAGAAAGCGCCAAACTTTGCACAGAACCTTATTCACAGCAAATTAGCCAACCAGCCACAACCAAGGTCATTTCAACACGAAAGCATTCTCTATTGAAAAGCACAACAATATTCGAGCCCCGTTCATTGCCCAACAGCGAAGAAGCCACAATTGCTGCTGTATGTTTGGGGCTGAGCCCAGGGGTGCACCCACCGGAGCCCCTCAGGGCCGCAGAGCAGCCCACCCCATGCACTGCAACTCTTCCATCCCAACGTCAGCCCTAGGCACAGCTCGCGCATTCCCAGCGCTGCCATTCTGTCCCAGCAGCCCCACCAGCTCCTGCCCTTCCTTCCCTCCATGGCAGCTTCAGGTGTACATGCGGTGCTCTGCCCTGCAGCTCACATCGAGCCGAATGGACGTCCTCTTCCTTTGCACGCATGGTGTCACCTGCCTTCGCAGTGCGGGGATGAGCTCTGATTGCCCATCCAAACAAGCGCTGTGCTGCGCCAGAAGGATGTCACAAATACCAGCTCTGCTGCTCTGCATACGTGCAGAGGACCCAGCAGCTCGCCCCACAGTAAGCGTGCAAGCTGCCCAGTGCGACTTCATTCCTTTTCTCTTTGCCTTTTTCCTCCCCGAGCCTCTGCCGTAGTTTGTGTCCATCCCTGCCTGCTCTCGGCTGCATTCAGAGGCTCCTCCTGCACGAAGGCAGTGATGCTGCAGACCCCGACTGCGA
>PPHD01025315.1:0-11804 GCA_002909625.1 Bambusicola thoracicus
CTTCCAACCTGAGTAATTCTATGATTCTATGGTTAGCATTAAGATCTTCAAGGGTTGTAATAACTGTGACTTAGAAACGTTGCCACATCTCCCTGGTGAATTCTTCACAACTGTGTTTAGCATCTGTAAACTTCCTGCCATAAAACCAAATGTTATTAACTACACTCCTGTTTGTTTTACTCTATCATAGAGATGATGAAATTTAATGGGTTTAGAATAGCATGAATCTTTTACTTAGTTTAGAGTAGATACAACACGTGATTATTATGTTTATTGTATGATGTTATCATTATATGCCAGTTACAGTAAATTGACAGTAGACTATATTTATAATGTCTTGTTCCGTTAATGGTTTGTCATTCTGTAGGGCTTGTGTCTAATTTTCATTCAGTTTGCAAGATACTACTTAATGTAAGAGGAAGAAAACATTTGTTCAGTTAAAATATGGTTTTGCAAAAAGATGTCACTTTACAAGAAAAGTGAATTCTGGACATGAGTGATTAATTCATCCTGTGCTGGATGATATGGTCCTAGGTACTTCATCACTATTCATTCAGAGTCCCTGAATATCTAGTTTATCTTTCATTAGTATAAAGCTACTAATGAGACCAGGCTGTATGTGTAGGATGCCAAAGATCGTTTTGGCTTGTACCATGTGTAGAATTAATATTTTTGTACAGTCACTTAATCATTTATTCTTCAAAAGAAAAGATAGAATTAAATTGCTTTATCTGAAATTCTGCATGAATAGTTTATTTTATTTATGATGACGGCGCATAGTCTTTGTTGGATTGATTATGTTTTTTTCACTACAGCTGAAGTGGCATCTGTAACTTGTTTTCATTTACATGCCCCAAACTGAAGTTGCTGTGTGGAATTCTTTACAAGATTTTTGTGTATACTTTCTGGTCATAGCATCAAGATCAGATAGCATACTAAGATGCTTATTCAGTCTGTATGTATTTCAGAATTCGCCATCTACTACAATCCACTGTTTATGTACAACAGAGATTCTGCTAACAGTGTCATCATCATGAACCACTAACAGCGTTAGCATCAGGTTGCTGCTTTTTGACATTATCAGTTCTCTTTTACCCTTGGAAAACAGATTGGACTTGATTGTTTTTATTTTTCTTAGCCACATAATTTGTCACAAATACCTACCTAATGCTGGAAGGTACTTGTAGACAAGTATATGTTTGGAAGTGGGTTTCCACTAGAACAAATCCCATTAACACCTCACAGACTCTTGAGAAGGACTGTAACTGAGGAAAGTTAAATTGCTGTGGCATGCATATAGATACTAACAGTTGTCTCCCACATACTGTATGTCAGGCGTCTTTATCATAAATTTTGCTAAGAAGACAGGATTCTGTAGCTTTAAGTTCAGAATGTTCTGGTGAGTTGTGGAGAGAGATTTGGATGTCGGCAGGTACAGGTAGAAATAGATACATTAGTGCAAGTTGTACCGCATTGTATGTCCAGTGAAGGTAGATCACAGTACCAGCTGTAAGGTTCTTCCTTTGTAGTAAGGTAGTAAGATTGACTTTTCCTTTCTCTCTCTGGGTATGTATTGAACGTAGATGTGTGTGTGTGTGTGTGTGTGTGTGTCTGTCTGTGTGTTGCTTGGGATCATATATGCATTCAGATCTAAGTAGAGGATTATTTCATCAAATCTGTCCAAACAACATATCCATAAAGCACTTTCAGAAGGTCCCAAAGAGTTTCACTTGAAGATACCACCTGAGCACAATACAGCTGGCAGTATTCAATCAAAGTAACTATCCAAACTGATAGAAATTTATTTTCCAAACAGTAAACATCAGCTTTCATTTAAGGTTACCTTTAATCTACGCTGCTCCTATCTTTTTCACACTTATGAGTGCTAATTTGAGGTTAACTTACAGAAAAAAGTAGAAAATGTCTGAAGTTAACTATGGTCAAATATAAGTGACCTATATTTTGCAACATAAAAAATGACTCAAACTGTGATTCTTGCCCAAGCACGTGCCATTTAAACTAAAGACTCATTCTTCCTTTGTTTTCCATTGTCGTCTTGTGGACATTTTGTATTTAGGATTATGGCAAATGTTAAGAGTGGTCTGAGGTACTGTGGAGAACTGGTAAATGGCAGGTAACATGACTGATACAGCAGTTTTGGGTAGTGAAGTGCGAAGCTGCACTTGGTGGCACTGGATGCATCTGGCAGGGGTTCATGTGTTTGGTTTTGGGTGTTGATACTTTGAGGATAATAATCTGAGGTGCAATCCTGTGATGTGTATTTAGTGTATGTCCTATCTCCTTTAAAACAAAAGGTAAATCGAACTTATTCCATCTTTGTTTGAAAGTGATATCTTAGCTACAAATCACATTCCCTGTTTCCAGGATTAATTCACTGGAAAAAGTCTTTCTTGGTACTTACTCTACTGATCAAAGAAACAGATTTTAAGTGAAAATTTAAGCATTATCTGTGCACAGTGAAGATACAGTTACACTAGTATTTTTGATCAGTAAAACGTGTAGTTTCTACTGTATGAAAATTAGACTCTTTTAAAAACTATGCAGCTGATCACGTCCCACTTGCTGTAACATAGTGCTGAGCTTAGCTATCTGGGGGTATGGCATATAGGTATATATAGTTGTGTTCTTGCTCCCTTATTTTTGATCTCTAAGGATAGTAGAAATCCTGAATAATGTAAGTACTTCTTGGTGAAGGCACTTTAGACTGGCATTCCCTATGTTCAAATTTCTTGGAAGTATTTCCTGCTGAAAATTTTTGAACTATTGTTCTCATGTTTAGTGCATTTTTATACTCTTCTCTAGATTGCACTTTCACAGCAGTTGCTAAATGTTACCTAATCTAGCACCACCGCTCTGAGAATATTTTTGTTAAATGTAATAAACTTCTGTTTGCTATAGATCACTCAGTTTGACTCTAGGAGCTTTTTTTTCAGGCATCTTGCATGAAACTTAACTAAATATTTTCTCTCTTTCAGCAAGTTACATTGAGCGACCTCAGCTGATTCGAGCAAAAGTGCCAATAGTGAAATTCAGGGATAAAGTCAGGCAAGTACTCTGGCTTCATTTCTTGGACTTGGCAAGGGAAAATAGTGTTCTCTATATAAGTTAGCCCATTGAAGTCTTTTGTTACTGTTGTTTATGTTGTGCTATAGTTGTACTGTGAATCTGTACAGCTAGTGTGCAGTGGCAGAGTACTTGGTGGTCCAAGACTCTTCTGGTGGGGCTGCTGTTTCATTTCTGTGATGTGAACTGATAGCAGGACATTGTGTATTTCTATGGGCAATTTGTATATTGGGAATTCCACTTGACAGATGCATTGTAACAGGAGAAAAAAAAAAAGATAGGAAGTAAACTGTTGTGAAAAATAATTTTTCTTTCTGTGGAGACAGCTAAACTATTGAGCTACTTAAGGACAAGTCCACAGCTTTTTAAAGTATGCAAACAATCCTAAAACAATCTTTGGTTTCTTGTAATGGCATAGTCTTCTAAAAAGGAGAAAATATTTTAAATCAAGAAGATGGTCTTCCGCCCTCTTCTAGAGAGGTATTCTGTGTTTAAACAAAGTGTAGTGTTACATGTTTGATTCACAGTACTATGTACTAATTTCATGGCCTTTCTTACAAAGGAGAAGTAATTGGAGTGAAGTGGATTTGTAGCATATTCTTTTATTAGTTGTGTATTTGTTAGGAACAAATGAAAATAAGTAACCAAAAGGAATATACTAGAACAGGGAACAATGTAGTTCTTATCAGGTATAGTAAGTATCTAACATTGAGAAAGAAAGCCTACAGAGCATGGAAGCAAGGATGGGTAACCTGGAAGGAAAACATCCAGTGATGGAGTTAGTCACTTTAAAAGCCCAAATGGAATTGAATCAGTCAAGATACATCAAAGTCAATATGGATGGCTTTTAGAAGTACATCAGTGTCAAAGGAAAGAGTAGGGAAAACGTGGATCCAGTGGTGAATGGGACTGGGGGTGTGGTTTCACATAACAGTGAAAAGGCTGAGGTACCAAATGCCTTCTTTACAAGCAAGACCAGCTTAGAAGAGTCCCAGGTCACAAACACCAAGGCAAAAGACTGAAGTGGGAAGGGTGTACCCTTAGTGGAGTAGGATCAGATCAGAGATACTTGAGCAAACTGGACATTTGCAAGTCATAGAATGATAGAAGGGCTTGGGTTTGAAAGGACTATAAAGGTCATCTGGTCCCAATCCCTCCTTGCTTGGACAGAGTTGCTGTCCACTAGATCAGGTTGCCCAGGGCCGTGTCCACTACAACTTTGAATGCCTCAAGGAATAGGGCATCCACAGCTTCTTTGGGCAGCCTGTTTCAGTGCTTCACCACATTCTGAATAAATAATTTACCCCAATGTCTAGCCTAAACCTATGCTCTTGACTTTAAAATCAGTCCCCTTGTGCTATCCATGGGCTCTGATGGCATACACTCACAAGTGCTGATGGTGCTGGCAGATGTGATTGTGAGGCCACTCTATAATTTTCACATGATTATAGCAACTGGCGTAAGTACCTGAAAAATAGAGGAAAGCAAATGCTGCTCATATGTTCAGGAAGGGCAAGAGGAAGAACCCAGTCCCTGGAAGGTGATGAAATAAGTTATTCTTTAAACCATTCCCAGGCATATGAAATGGAAGAAAATCATGAGGAGTAGTGAACATGTATTCACAAAGGGGAAGTTATGCCTGACAAACGCTATTTTTCAACACAGTCATCACCATTAGTTACGCGTTTTTGCCAGCAATGAATGAGAGTCTTCATGCCCCTCTTGAAAAGAATCTGCACCACTGGGGGTGACCTACTGTCACTGCTGCTTAAATGCACCACTCACCCTGTCACTGTGCTCTCATCCACTGTTTGATCACCATAGAAGTTCAGCAAGTGTCAGTGACTGTCAGTGGGTGCCATTTTTTCTACATTAAGGAGTTGTGTGACAGACCTTTGCTGTATGTGAGTTTTCATGTCAGATGCCATTTTGTCAGACTGCTGCTCTGTTGCCGTCTGTCACGTGACAACAACACGTAGCAGAATATTGGTGGGAAGGTTCAACCTCTACTGCCATACCACTGACAACTTTTGATGTTTGAGGCCAGCATAATAAAACAAGAGGCATTACTTTAGTAGCAACTCTCATAGGTTTTTGAGTACTATGGGTAGTTAATGTGTGTAGACAGTATGAAGTTCAGATTTCATTGCTGAACAGACAAAACAAGCATTACCTGCTTTATTTTTGCCTCATTATATCACTAAAACAAAAAATGAAACTTAATAAAAATTGTGTGCTCTGAAATAGTTATGATCCGTATTTTTTTTCCACTATTTTTTCAACTAGCATGCACAATTTACTAGTAAAGAATATTCATTTCAAAGTGCTTGCTGATTGTTCCTAATCATCACTACAACAAAGAGATTCTTACATTTTGACTTCTTCCAGTTGCATATCCTTTTCAGTTCACTGGCGTGATCTCCTGAATGAATATGTTGGAGAATCCTTACTAGCATCAAATGTGTCCCTGGTAAATCATGTGTTAGAATTCTACTTGGGAGAAAGATTTGTTAAAATTCCAACAATTATATGTTAAATTGTTTTGTGTTCTACATTTGTATCTACATATATTCTCCATAAAGACAGCCGTATTTGATTATGCAGTTGAAGTCTACAAATAACTAACTACTGTATACAACTACTGTATACAAAACTGGAGTAAGAATCAAACCGTGTAACTTGTACTGTTTGGGAGGCTTCTAAAGTATAGTTATCTTACGGGTGCATTTCTCCACCTCCGTCACTTGGTTGGTAATAAATATTTTGAAAGTTGTACCATGATTGATTCTTCTTATTTTTCCTAACAGCTGTGTGGAGTTTGACTTGAATGTAAATAATATTGTAGGAATAAGAAATACATTCCTTCTGAGAACCTATGCATACAGTAAGTTTTTAATTTATTTCCTTGTTTCTGTAAACTTAACATGCTTTCTTAGTTTGTATTTTGGTATTGATTGACTATGAAAATTCAGTTCATTAAGGAACTATATAAAATTACCAGTTAGCCACAGCAGTTAGATTTAAGCTAAATTTCCTTCTCGCTTTGTATTGTATGGATGGATGGATTAATGTATGGACTAAACCCTGGGTGTCCAACCTTCTGACAAGAGGCATTACCTTCAGAACAGCCCTCATAAGATTTACAGTATTGTTCTTTTATAAGTAACAAAGCATTTTATTTTTTAATATTTTTCTTAAAAATAATAAAAAGAGAACAAAAACAAAACTAGTGGGATATTTGATCTTGTTTTTCTAAAACTAACACATCAGTCTGGTTTAGTGGAGGTGGTTACAATGCTTAATGAGCCCTCAAAGTGTTCATCAGAGAATTTTGCTGAAACTTTACTCTTCCTTTACTTCATCCTTGATGAAGGATCCTTGACAGTTCTTCACAAATGTGTGTACTGCCAAAAAGCAATGACATGGATAAGTGTGGTTGTGAAGCAAAGGATCTTTTCCTCTGGGAAGAGAGATCTTAGGAAAGGTGAAGAAATGTGATCGGATTTTGAAGTTGATATCTGATTGCAATTATGTACATTCCATTTGAAAATTCATAGGTCATCTTTTTACGTCAAGTGAAAATGGTGTCACAGACATAAATCGGTTTTCTTTGCAATCTTAAAACCTATTTTCCAACTCCTTTACTGAAATGGAAAGCATGGCTGTGTATTCTTCATAGTTCACAGTACTGTATTTAGCCAGTGAATCAAAATGCATGCAATTATTTGCCATCACTTGAGTCAGCACTGCCAACCCAATGCTCTGGGTTCAGATGACAGTGTTTATAGTGTACTGTTGGTTTGGTTGTTGCTGAGCGATAGGTGCATGCCCAGGGCCACTCTGTGCTGAAGAGCTGTCACTTCCATAGTGCGGGGCATTGCGAGGGCCACGTTGCCAGCCATGTTAGGCTATCTGTGGGCCACAGGTTGGACCTGCCTGGATTAAACCAATGTGTCAGCTAGGTATGTTTCAAATTGAATACTGTAATATTCAGAAGGTAACAAAGATTCTTCATATTAAGGCTCACATATCTGTTACAAGATATAAAGTTTTCTGTAGATAAGGAGGAAGGGGAAGGGGAACAGTGTACTGCTCCCTTTATTTTGTTTCCTGACGGTTATTAATCAGTGTCTGTGGCTGATAGCTAGCTGCAGCTGTATGTTCTTATAGAGTCTTTTCTTGGAAAAATACAAAATACTGGTTCAGTTCTTATACTCACCCCAAAATAATATGGGTTGTCTCCTCTCAGGCGTTCGTGTTTCAGAGGAGATTTGTGGAACAGACTTCTTAATGAGAAGTAACATGACTCTAGTAGCAGACTTCAGACTAATCATGGAATCATAGGGGGTGGAAGGGATCTCTGGAGATCACCTGCTTCAACCTACTGCTAAAGCAGGTTCCCTAGAGTAGGTTACATAGGGTAGTGTCCTTGTTGGTTTTGAATATCTCCAGTGGAGGAGGCTGCATGACCTCTCTGGGCAGCCGGTTCCAGTGCTCTGTCATCCTCACAGTAAGTCTTTCTCTCATGTCCATATGGAACTTCCTGTGTTCCAGTTTGTGCCTATTGCCCCTTGTTTTGTCAAACCTTCTGTCTGAGTGACCTATGTAGTAGACTCTCACAGTAACAGAGGCTCTCAACTGTGTCACTGCCAATGGCATGCACCGTACAGCTTAGCCTCTCTGTTACACACAGCACCTCCCCACCTCATCTTTCCTGCCTCTCCCTCCTAAAAAGCTCAGGACTATCTGCTGTGACACATATCCCAGGACTGTTTTCCAATAGTCTTGCCAATTGTGTCAAAGTTCTGGAACTGAGCCAAGCCTTCTGAATCCTCTTTCTTGTTCCTCATGCTGTGTGCATTCATGTAGAAAAGAAACCTACATAAACCAAGGCAAATTACAAAATTAGGATTTGAGTGCATGATTACTGCTTTCATGGACTCCAGAGAAAACTTAAAACATAATCTTATTCTCTTCCAATCATGAGAATTGTTTTCCCTACCCGCAAAGTTTATATCATGTAAATTTAAAGTATTTACATTTGGTCTGTCTTGACAGCAAGTTAATTCGGGGAATTTATATAATAAACTGGAGAGAACTGAGAACGCAGTACTGCTTTGTTGACTGGTGCATCCAGTTTTGTCTTAGCTGCAAGTTACATTGCAAGAGTTAAGCTGGCTAGGTATCTCTAGATCTTACTCCTCAAATGACTGCTTTTCAAATGCAAATATTTTTTGTGACTTTTATAAGGTCGATAGAAGTTGTAGAATGGTTAAGTACTTTCCATTAAAAGTTTGCGTAAGGTAACCTTAGAATGCAAGAATGGTATCATGTTGATCAAGAAGGAGCAAAAATTGACTAATTGTTGCCTAGTTGAATGTGCTTTTTTTTGAGAAGTATTTGTTTTATTTACAGTTGAGAAACGTGTTCGTCCATTAGTACTGGTTGTTAAGAAGTGGGCGAGTTTTCATGACATAAATGATGCCAGCCGTGGTACTTTAAGCAGCTATAGTCTTGTACTGATGGTTTTGCACTATTTACAGAGTAAGTATGTTTTTGCATGTTAAAAATATCATTTTTGAAGTTTATATTTGTGTAGTTTTCCTCCTTAAAAAATGTTAAACATTGGCAGAAATCATCTTCCACACAGAAAAATCTGAAAAGGAGGTGATTTTACTTCATTTCCCAGTACTGTGATTTGGTATAAAAAGTGGACCTACTCTCTGGAGGTGGTTATCAGCTTTAAAAAGAAAAAAAGAAGAGAAAAAAAAACAAACACAGAATTTGCAGGGCACTATTTAAAATAAACTCAAGCTCTAGTTCCTGAAAAATGTGCCTGTGTTGAAAAGGGCTAAGCTTGAAAATAACAATTTCTTTTTAAATTTTGGGAACTTTCAAGCAAATTTGAGACAAATACTGAGGGATTGTTTTTACTTGTTCTTACGTGCAAAACGCTTGTGGAGGGGATGCACCATATGGTTAGACTTTGCTCTGATTTGGACTTTCCTTTTGTAAAGTGACTGATGTTGAAGACCATTAGAATTTGGGATACTTAACTGCAAGGGGCAGCATCTTTTTCTTGTGTCTACAGTATGTTGAAATATTCAACATCAACTTGGAGCAGGACAGCTTTACCTGAAGATGTGAGGACCGCTGCTGAGAATTCAAGGAAGTCATACAATCCAAAAATGTTCCTGAGGAATAGATTGGAATAAGCTTTCCCCCATTCCTTTCTGTCACTAGAGGAAGACCGCTTTTATAATTCTGCAGTTTGCAATTCTTGCTTAAGACTTAAGGAATTACGTAGGCTCAATATGAGTTTCTTCATTGCTTACTGTGAGATAAATAATTTCACAAGGGAAGGCAAGAAACCACTGGATAGTACATCATATGGAGTAACAAACCTGTAGAACTATTTTCTGAATTCCTGTCAGTTCACAAACTTTGTGTTTTGCTGCTTAGTTCTATTTCAATTTTTTAAAATACATTAATGGTTCTTTCCACTCATTTCAACATTTTTTTTTGTCAGTTTGTGTAGGTTTTTTGTTATATTGTTTTGTTTTATTTTGTTTTTTCCATTTTTTGAATCATATGAACCATAGAAGGGCTTGGGTTGGAAGTGACCTCAAGGGTTATCAAGTTCCAAGCCCCCTGCCAAAGGCAGTGTTGTAAATCACTAGATCAAGTACTAGTTCAGAGTGCCCAGGGCCCCATCCAACCTGACCTTAAACACTTTCAGGGATGGGGCATCCACATCTTCTTTGGGCAACTTGTTCCAATACCTCACCACTCTCAGTTGAAAAAAAACTTCCCCAACACCTAATGTAAATCTCCTTTCCTTTCATTTATAACCATTCCCCCTTGTCCTATCAGTATCTACCCTTGTAAAAAGTTATTTCCCTCATATTTATAAATTCCCTTTAAATACTGGAAGGCCACAATGTATTCTCTCCACAGCCTTTTTTTTTTCTTCCCAGGCTGAACAAGCCCAGCTCCTTCAGCCTGTCCTCATAGGACAGGTGCTCTAGCCCTTGGAATGTCTTCATGGCCCTCCTCTGGACCCTCTCCAGCAGCTCCACATCCTTCCTGTGTTGAGGGCCTCAGCCTTAGATACAGTACTCCACCAGGGTCCTCATGAGAGCAGAGCAGAGGCGGACAATCGCCTCCCTGTCCTGTCTGGCCACCCCTCTTCTGATGGAACCCACAATACCATTGGCCTTCTGGGCTGCAAGCACACACTGCTGGCTTGTATTAAGTTTTTCATCAACCAGGACCCCTAAATCCTTCTCAGCAGCCTCTATATATGTCTGAGTTTACTTCAATTCAGTGCAAAATCTTGCACTTTGCTTTGTTGAACTTCTTCTTCTTGTTTTTTTGGTTTTTTTTTTTTTTTTTTTTTAATCCATTAGAAAGATGCAGTGTTTAGTTCATCTGACAGCTTATTTGGCCTGGAATGACGACGCTTACTGTAGAGTGAGTAGCCAACTATTTATTAGTTTCAAGATCATACTACACCCACTCTGTTCTAGGGTGAAAAGCTTTTTTATGATAGTTGACTCAAGGTGGTAGTTTTCTTTCAGCTGAACAATACCTGTAGTAGAGGACCTAGGAGGATGTTTGTGTATTTGGCGTCCAGCTGGCTATGTTAACTTTGATGCCTACACCATGTGCATACTATTAACATACAAATCCCAAGGGTGGTAGAATGTAAGCATGTCTGTCCTGTGTGTTGTTTTCTCTACATGTGCTGTGGTGGAATTCCGTAGATTTATTTGTTTCTCTGGAAAGAAAACATCAAGTCGGTTGTCACAGCAGCAAACCCATACTTTAGGCAACTGACTACTTCTGTGTAGAGCCTTAATAAAATGCAAACATATATATACATATGTGATTTATTTGGAGGAGGTGAAATGACAATCAGCTGTAAAAGGCTGAAGTAATTTTTAGGTGCAAGATTGGAAATGTTGGGAGCTACATTGCAGTACAGAGATTGCCATGTAAACGTGAAGCACAAGCAGGAAAGGTGAAAAATATATACAGTCTAGCAACTAGTGAAGATCTTAACGGTGACTTGGTAAACATTTAGTGATTAATATTACTCTTTCAGTGGAACCTGCCCTTTTCAGTTGGCAGTTTATTCCCCAAATATATTTTCAGTGTTGCAGTAACTCTGAATGCTGATGGCGAGTGAGGAATTTCTTCCATTGGATGCTGTGTACGGTCATGGTCATCCCATTACTGGGTCATGCATCAAAGTACAAAAGAAATAGTAGGAGTTACTAGTGAGTATAAACGTGTAGGCCTGAAGTAATGTTAACAACTTTGCAAGCATGAGTGCACTTGCTGTAGTCATTTGTGGCAGCTGCCACAGCTGTCTGAGAGAGAAGAAAGATTGAATAATTCTTTTCATGGAAATCTGTGTGATCAGTCAGCTTCCTAAGGAGTAATAGAAGTCCACAGACAAAAGGGGAGCCTTTTAACTGTGTTTTGCCATCCTTACTGCCTAGAAAAGGCAGTCATCTGGTCATGCATCTAGCACCTAATCTTTTGTTCCTGCATGTCAAGGTGGGTTTTTTGTTTTTTTTTTTTTACTTCTACTACATGCATGTGATAATATTGAAAGCAGCTTATGTCCCAGTCACGCAGTTTTCTAGTGGGGCTTTTGTTGATGGTACTAGGGAAGAGAAAAATGTAATATAAAAGCTTTCTTTCACAGGAGA
>PPHD01025316.1:0-11804 GCA_002909625.1 Bambusicola thoracicus
GTTACTGTTTATGACACCAAAGAACATAAACAGGTACATAGTTAACTTACCTGTTCATTTATCTGTAACCATAACAGCCTTCCATTACATTAGAATACACACTTATCCTTGTTTTAATGGTTGCAATTATGCTGCAACAGGAGCTTTATTAAGGCCCAGGAAGTGACAAAATGCAGAGCTGTCTGAAACTTTAAAAACAGACAAACATTGGTACTAGCAGGAATACTATTCAGAAATGTGATAATATAATGTACATTGTTAAATGCAAGTCATGGCTTTCTGCACTTGGTTACACGCTAACAGATGCCACCTTGCGCTTTAAACATCTTTCAGAAGCTGGATGTAAAAGTGCCTTTGACATGTTGACACAGCAGAAAAAAAAACCTAAAGTTAATTACTGTGACTTTGTACTGCATCGAGAGGTTCCAAACTGCAAGCAGTGACACAGCTGCCTTACGAGATAAAACAATATATTTTCATAACCTCTTGGCTGCCTCTACTCAGAACCTAAAAAGGTAACAGTTAAGGTACTGTGCTCCTCACTCCTGTTTACTTTAGTCCCTTCACTTTGTGCCATAAAAATTCTAGCCATATTCAACTTGAGTTAGCTGAGTTTTTAAACTTCTGTTTTTGTCTGCAGTCCAGTCAGTTTTAATACTGGTTTTCAGTAAAATCTAACAATGTTTTATTCCCAGACATCCTAGGAACCTGATTTTTTTCCTCCCCGGAGACAGCAGCTGTTCTAGATGCCTGTACCTAGCAGTGGGAAGAGGTGGGGTCTTCCTTACCTGGGCTGGACCACTTCACGCTGTATCATCTCTTGCTGTGGCAAGGTTCAGTTTCCTATCACCAAGGCCTTTTCTCCTCTTTCACTATTAAAGTAAAGCTTATGGTTCCGCGTAACCGTTTGTTTTGCTTTCTTCTGGTGCAATTACCTTTCGTTTGCCATCATTTAGTTTCACTCATTGACACGTTCTTCATTTCCTCATAACTGCTGGATTTTTTTCTCTGCAATCTCTGTATCCTGCTCTTCATTCCTCCCAGTCAGGCTTATCCCTTTCTGAAGGCACGCTGAGTATCACCTCCCCAGCAGAACCTGAGGAACATTTTTACAGGTACTTTCTAAGAGCTGCACATCTATTGCCACGCTTTAAGTCTCTTAGATGAGACATTCTAATCTGTTCTAGAACTCCACATTTACACATTATCTAGCTTCCAGAACAGACTCACCGAAGATTCCCTGATCCTCTCATCATTTACACACTGCCAACTCAAGATTCTGTTGTTTTGTTGCTGTTTTTTTATTCCAGGAACTCTGAAGGTGACCTTTGCTGGCCTCAGACCAGCTCAAACTCCCACAGATGACAGTGATGAGGTAGTTCTTTTTCTGAGAAGCTAAAAAAGAAGGAAAAACACTGTTTCAGACTGTGGAGTTCACACTCAGCTATGCTTCTAAATACATTAACGTGGTTTAAAGTAATAACCAGTGTTCCTTTCTCACACAATTAAGGTTGCCATTCCCCTTGAGCTCAGCAGGACAGATTTGCCTTTCCCTGGCAAACTGTCTCACTATTGTGAGCCAAATATCAAGCACCTGAAGGACAACATCAATGCGGTACGGAGCCTATTCTTCGGCAGCATTAACACAGCAATATCCTACACATAATTATTACTTTCACATCACCACTTCATTCGTCACACCATCGCAAGCACTGCGTGATGGTGTTCCAAAAAAACCCACCCAAACCACATTCAGCAGAGCAACCACGAAGAAACGCAAAAGCAGCAAAGAGAACATAGAATTCATGTATGAGGGTATTTCACTTCACCCTTCACCGAGACTTTTCAAGGCACTGCTTGGCCTACTTGGAACTTCACAATATACAGATCACTCCCCAAGGGTCAGCCTTATGCAAGCAGTCTCGCTGCCCTAAATCTTGCCTCAAAGACACTATGAAGGCTGTATCTTTGGGCTTTTACTTATCAGTCCTTTTATTCTGTACGTTAGCCAGGATGCAAAGCCAAACTAAAGGCACTGAAACAACACAGAGGTAGGTATGCTCTTAATGACCACCTCAGTACTGCATAACCACTCATGAATGGTACAGCTCCCTACAAGCCCACACAACACTAAGCACCTTCCAGAAGGCCCTAGAGAGCATATTCTCTGCCTGCTCTTAGGAAAAGTACTTAAAGAAAGGAAGCGAGAGCTCTAACAACAAGGCTTGCACGGCAGCCTCTGCAAGACAGCACAAGCAGAGCTTGCAAAGACCCCTGATGCTGCAGCTGCAACTGCAACAGCAGCAGCATCACACCCACCCCACCAACCCACGCCTTCAGCGCCGCCGCCATTTTGTCCCATCCCCCCTCCCCCTCCCGCCGCAGACGCCGATGCCGCGCCCCGCCCCCTTCGCGAGGGCGGTGCGGGGCGCGGCGGGTGCCCGGATGTGGGAGGCCCCGCCCCCGCCGCCGAGCGTTAGCGCCGCTCGCGCCCCCGCCCTCGCTTGCTGCGCGCCGTTGCGGGTCAGCGCCAGCAGCCACTGCCGCAGTGAGGGAGCGGAGCGGGCAGCGGGCCCGGCGGCGGCGCCCAACGTACGCGCGCGACAGCCAGAGCGGGGCTCGGCGGATCCAGCTGCAGGGGACGACGCCTGACGCCCACCCGCCACCATGGTGAGGAGCCTCCCCTCTCCCGCCCCGACGAATATTCCAGGCCGGGCCGCGCCGGTGGGCGGCGAGGGGGAAAGCCGGGGTGGGGGCTTTCGGACCCGTCTTTCCTCCCCCGAGCTTTCCACATCCTTCGTGGGCCGGCGCCGCGCTTCCCTCCCCCCACCCTCCCCCTCGCTTTTTTCCCCCTTCTTTCCACTCTCCCCGGGGGCGGGCGCGTCCCCCGCTTCCCCTCCGCCGCCCCCGTGCTCCCCGCAGCGCGGCGGGGGCTCGCGCCGCCCCTCGCGGCCCTCAGCGCCGCCTCCCGCGCGGCCCTCCCTCCGCTCCTCTCCTCTTCTCTCCTCTCCCTTCCCCAGGTGCCGCCGCTGCCCCCCGCCCCGCGTTTCGCTCTGCCCAACTCCGGAGGTTCCTCTCTCTCCCGCCAGGCCCGGGGAGCCGTGAGGCACGTAGCCCGTGGCGGCGGGCGGGCCGGGTGCGGGGAGCTCCGTGTCGGAGCCGCTCCGCTCCCTTTAATAATCATGGCGATTTAAATTTCCCTTTTACTGCCGTAAAATTAACCCGGAGATACGGCGCGGAGCCGTGTAGTATTGCGCGCCGACACTAGGGGTGTCTCCTGCCTGCCGCCGCTGCCAAGAAATCAACGCCCTGTTTTAACAAACACGTATTTTAGCCCAAATTTTTCCTCTCCCAGGCTGCGGGGAGGCTGTGGCAGCGTTCTGGCTCTGCAGTTGGAGGACTACGGGTGGCCTAAGCTTTTCCATTCTTCCCTCCCCAAGAGCGAGGCCAGCTGTCTGTCACCGCCCAGCGGCTCGGAAGGGGCTCTCTCTTGTTTTTAAGCAGGGGTTTGTGGTCTCTGCCTTAAAAAAACTGAGCTCCGTGCTGAAAATGACGTGGCACGCTCTTTGCGCTTCGGCGGCTGTTAGATGTGAATTTGAAGAAGCGCTCAGAAATGCGCGGAGGCCGCGTTTGTTGTCAGCTGTGGCCTAAAACAATGTGAGTAACAAACGGCTACGTGCCCTCCTTGCAAGGCAGAGACATCAGCGGGCTCGTGTGTTGAGAAGGAGGATTGGCGAGGTTGGAAGTTGAAGAGAACAAACAAACGGTTGAAATTAGAATTGATACCGCGTTGTGGTACTGCTGGCGGTGCTGTGAGGATGCAGGTGAACGGTTGGCACCTTGCAGACACCAGCTGTGCTCATACTGCCGTTAGCTGGGGCTTCTGTGAAAGTCTTGCTCTCCAAGACTTGCCCGATGCCAGTGTGCATCAAAGAAAGGGAAATGTTATTTGGCGGTGATGCCCATGAGTGTGTTAGCAGCCTGTAAGGAATCAGACTTTCATGTATGATAACTTCCATTTTTGTCCTTCATTCTGCCTTAAAGGAAGCTGCCGCAACACCTCCTGCCGATATAATCACGTTGGTTATTACTTTGGCTTCTTGAACAGTATTTCTTTTTAATCAGTAGCCACGCGTAAATGCTGATGAGTGGGAAAGATATTCCAGATGTTACCCCGGTCAGCAAAGGTGCATCTTTGCAAGAACAAGCTGTAGGAACTTGGAGACAACTGACTGCGACTGCATCACTATTGTTTCTGGTAACACCTGATCATAGGTGCCTTGTGAAAATCATGTGAAAGCTAAGCTAAGTCAGTTTAGCCTGTTTTTTCATACTTCTCACCACAAGCATCATTTTAGTTGCTGTTCTTAGTGTTGTTACCCTGTGGATATTCTCATTGAAGGCATTTGCTTTAAATAGCAAAATGGGGCAGATCTTGTTTCAGTCTTTATTTAATTTCAGTAGAGCAATCTTATTTTAGTAGTTTGAAGTTCTTTGCTTTATCTTCTTCTGTGTTGTTACGGGGCCAGGGGGCTGACAGTTGTAGTGAAGAGCAAAAGGTGAATATGTTCATAGGAGGTAGCTTAAGATATAACATCAACGTCTAGTAAGTAAAAGAACATAGCTCTATTTTGGTATAGCTAGTTTAAAATCCTACCAAGCAGAGAGCAGGGTATGATACTTCCATTACATAATACTAGGGGTGTTGCTGTATTCTGTCATAGTTGACTTAGAAATACTATTCCTAGAAAAACGTATTACAAAAAGGTAAATAGTCCAGAGAGACGCTAAGAAACGCTCTTGGGTTTGGTTAAATCTGTTTTGTTGGGGTCACCTGTGTTCGAGCAGAGAGGACCTCACAGTGGCCTCTCTATTCATATCTAGCTCTTGAGCTTTATGGTTGCAGGACAGAAGAGATAGAAATATGCAGGAGTCGCCCAAACCATGTTATATAATGCATCTTTCTAGCAAGCTGAGAGTGTCTTTGGGAAATTAAAGGAGCCAGTCTGAATTTGGACGCTGCTCTTGCTAGTCTCTGCTTAGATGTGACTTGCTTTACTTGAGCAGTGCTGATGCTTCTGACGCTTGAGCATCCTTTCCAGATGAAGCCGTTCATTCCCAGCCTGCTATAAAACAGTGTTTCTAAACGACTGAAGCCAAGAACCGCCAAAACATTTCTGTCTGAAATAAAAACAAAGCAAACGCCACAGGGCTGTCTTGAGTGCTTCTTTACTATTTTTCAGGGAGGGTGCTAAATAAATCATTCATTGAAGGAAAGAAAACAAACAGTTATTCTGCTACCAAATCACAGTTTGTCTGCTATCATTCTAAACTCAGGTAGTCGTTTCAGCTTTGCCTGGTGCCAAAGTCCAGGTGATATGGACTGGGAAGCGTTCAGTATTCCCTCCCATTCCATCTGACAGCAAACGAGAGGTCTGCTGCCACACAGGAACCAACTAGACTAGGATTCAAGATGTAGAATGCGTGTGGAGGTCTTTAGGAAATAGAGGATTTGGGGTAGGCTTACTTAAGGCATTCTACTTAATATATAGCTTTGTTTTAGAAGTAAAATTTCAGGTCTATAGTTTTGAAGCCAGTTTGGATGTTTAAGTTTGCTTCAGTCTGTGATCTACAGAAGAACAGGGAGACTGTTGATGAACGAGGAAAGAAACCTTTAGAAAAAGTTATAATCCATTGGTGGAGTAAAGGTGGGATTTTGTGTTTATACTGTGGAAGATGCGTTTGGGAGGGAGTGAAAACTGAGTCATTTAAGGGAAAATGATGTGTGATGGGAATGCCTTGGGATCTTTATTTATCTTATAAGGTATCTAGCATAGTACTAAAAGAGAAGCTTTGAGGGAGTGAGATTAACGACATCTAAATTAGGACTTTTGTAGGTACGTTCAGGAAGATGAGGCTATCTTCTGACCATCCGTGCTGCTGGAAAGGGCAGCCTCAGTAATTGTGGTATTTCTGAGGAAATAAGGCAGATGCATTTTGGTGATGGACTGTTTCTTGGTCTGCTTCTGCTTCATCATGTCATACAGACATACGGCATTGCTGAGGTGTCACCAGGTTGCTCTATAAAAATCTTAATCCAGTTTGATCGATGTAATAAATACTTCTAGGAAAAAGTGAAGATCTTGCAGCTTTCTTCTGCCTATCTGTTAGTGTCACAGAACAGCTTTTCATCATTGTAGACACATTTAATAGTGTTACAGTGTGGAATCAGTTACACCTGCACAAGATTTCTTTGACACGGCCTTGATTTCCCAGCTAGCAAAAGAATCCCTTTCCCTCTGCTTTTTGCTGCCTGTGATTAGCTGGCTTTGGTTTAAGAAAACTGTATCGTCCCCTGAAGTGTTTGAAGTCTGAATGGTAGTCGAGCATGAAACTGTCAAGACCTTGATTTAGTTGCAGGAAATGATGATCCAGAGTTGTGTTAATGGAAGAACTTTTTTTTCTTTCTGTCTGTCTTTCTGTCTTTCTGTCTTTTTTTGTAATTAGAGCTAATGTATGATCTTTTGAAAGCCTTTTGCTCTTGATTTCCTTACCCCTCCTTCCTCCTCCCAGGCCTGTTGTCTCTATTCTGGCTAGTATCTTTTGTGCACTTAAAAGTTGCACTGTTCTGTTACTTGTAGTTCAGCAGCCAATTTGCTTAGGGACACTTTTTCCTGTTTTTTCACCCTTTCCTTCTTCTGGCTTATGGTTTTCTCTTCTCCTAAGCTTGTTTATTCCTACAGAAAAGCCACAGAAGCAAAGGGAGCTATTTGTTCCCATGCTTCCTATACGTTAGTTCTTTCCCAGAACCACCATCAGGAATAGGGGAGGTGCTCCTGTGCAATGGCCCTATCACAGTTAAACCCCTCTGCTTCTGGAGGAGTGAATGGTGAAAGGATGGGGGAGTAGAGGTTGAAATGATGGGGAAGGAATGATGTCAGGCCTTGGTCTACATCGGGACAGAGGAGTGGAAAGTGCTTGTGCTGTGCAGCTGTGTATTGCCAGAAATTAAGCATTTTGGTTTTACTTTCACGTTCCTGTTAAAACAAGAAGAAAGTTCTGACTCCTTACCCTGGAAATGGTAAAAATCTTACTGGCTGACTTGACTGTCTAAATTGCTTATACCTGTTCTTTCTTTCCCCAAAATTGTGGGCACTTATCTTGCTGTGCTGTCACGAAGCTGGCAAATATTGCCCTTGTTCTACAAATGAAAAATATTGAGGTTAGGGGTAAGAACTTATGCGAGGCTTTTTGTTACATAGCAGTTAACTACGTGTGATCTGAGGAATACCCAATGTGTTCGTAAACCTGAAAATAAATATTAAGTCTCAATCAAATGGACTGCTCAGAGTTTTGAGGTCTTGAGGTTAATGGCTTAGTTTGCATGCAGTACGCTGTCCATTGGGGCACTTGATGGTGTGCTGTACCTGAAGGCTTAGTCCTTCACTGCCTTCTTTCAGCATCTTTGTAGCACTGCGTTAAGCATTTAGAGAGGCTTCCTTCAGAAATCAGACCTGGAAACCACCTGCTATATCCAATGGAAGCTATCCAGCAGAAGAGGCTTGGAACTCTCCAACTTGTCCGTAACTTGGCATTTACAAGCTCTGTTGACACTCTGTTCCACAAGTAATGAAGAAACCCTAATGATATAAATAATACTTAGCTATGGTGAGGAAGTCTCAGAAATCATTTAGATGCTTTGGGTTAAAGGACAGCATTGCTCAGGAAGTGTCAGTGAAAGCCTTGTCTTCTGAGCTGTAAACAGGTTATGAGAGCTAATGCACTCAGGTGAACGTGGGGTCTGTGTTGATGGATGCTTCTAAGCAAACTGTTATGGCAGAGAACCGGAACTCCCCCAGTAAGCTGATACTGTGCCTTTAAAAAGCTTCTGTAGTCAGCCTGAAGATCACAAGCACAATTATATCATTACCTAAGTAAGTTAAAGTTGGAATTAAAAATGTACTAAGACATTTGTTAGCTAAAGAACTTCAGCCAGGGTTTGGGAGGAAGGGGTGTAGCGGGATACAGTAGGATAAGAGATGGAAAGCCCAGAAGTGAAGACCAGGAATATGTTTTTATGAAGAACCCAGCTACCAGCTGGAAGAGCAGAATTCAGCTGTGATTTACACAAAAATATGATCTTAGTACGTTCCCCAACTTCTAAAGGTTTAAGGATAGAATCGTAGAATTGCTAAGGTTGGAAAAGGCCTCTGAGATGGTACAGTCCTAATGTCAGCCCACCCCCACTGTGCCCAATAAACCGCATCCCTCAGTGCCATATCTGCCCTTGAACATTTGAGTGCCATTCTAATGCTGCTAAATCGGAGTTTGTCCAGAGTTTAACTGTGAAATGTTCTCTTTTGAAAGGCCTGAGTTAGCTAGAAAGTCACATTCCCTTTGCTGATGAGAAAACAAAGAGTCATGTGAGAGGAAGGGCCTAAAATTGACAGGAAGTAGAAGATGATGGTTTTTAATACAGCGGTGTTGTATGTAATAACAAAGTGCTGGAATGTTCCGTAATAGGATGCAGAGTAGATAAGGATTCCCAAAGAATTGGGAGAAGTTGATTTGAGTGACAGGTGAAGTGGTTTTTAACAGTAGTTGGATTGTGGGTTATTGCTCAGGGGTGTCATTTAGCGTCTGTGCTGTTGTTTTGTCAAGTCAATTAACCCATGTTTCCCAGCGTCTCTCAAAGCAGCACTAAAAATACTCATTTTAAATTTACATTCTTTGATTTACAGGCTGGTGTACGAATGTATGTGTGTCACATGCCTCCAAGTTTGCAAGCAGTAAACTTTAGAGAGCGTAGCCTATGAGGAGGTGAGGTGGGAAGCTGCAGATAGACAGCAGTAGCCTGTGGTCTGTGGGTAGACTGTGTATGCATGCACAGCTGAGACAAAGCCTTTGGTGGATGGGTGCAATGATTGGGGCTGTGCCTTGAAGTGGGATGACTGGATTCTGGGTTGTGAGCCTCCAGAGCAACTGGAAGTCCCTGGGGCTCTGCAGGGGGACAGCTACTGGGCTTATTTTGGGAGTCTGTGGATCCTATCAATAGCGCTAATTCCTTTAATGCTGCTTTGTGGGTACTGTCAGACTTGCTTTTATGTACTTTTAGTGTAAATTTACAGCTCTTCTTGGGACGGCTGATTTTAACCTTACTGCTAATTAGAACAATGAATGAGCTTTGATTTCGGAAAGGATGATGGAATTTTTTCTTTAGCACGTGCTATGAATCTTACAAAAAAAGCAAGCCGAAGTAAGTTAGATTTTGGAGAGTTGTTCAAATATTTGATATATCTGTTATTGTTTTCAAGCCCAGTTTTGGTAGTTTGTATTTTAACTTTATCTTTTGAGTGTCCTCCCTCTATTGGCTTGTAGTAAAAGTGCTACACGTCTGTATTGGCTGCTGAGAGCTAAGTATTTGCACCTAAAATGCTGCTGTTAATTGCATTTGAGTGTGTCACATAGCCAACTCCTGGATGGATATCACCTCACCATTGAGAGATGGAAGAAGTCAGCATTTCCTCCGTTGTACAAGTCGGATGAAGAAAACTCTTCGAGGTTCTGAAATGTTTCTTAGTGATAAGAAGGCGAATCGAAAGCAGTTCCGCATTACTGTCTTCTACTATTTGTCAGTTTGCTTTCCTCTGGTGTGAAAGTCTGTGGTGATCATAACTGCAAGACTTTGGAAGCTTGCATGGCATCTTTTTCACTAGAAGCAGTGTTAGAAATTCAGACCACTCCATTAGAATTGTAATGCCCTGGATACCTATTTAATGCATTAGAGAATTCTTGATATTTTAATTATAATAGGTTTTGATCCGTGTGTTTTGGATTGCTGTGTTGGAAGGGCCTGTTTTCAAACCATGACTCATCATCTTTCTTCTTGACTGAATTAATTCTTCATGCATCCCTGAGTGTCATAAACCAAACCAGAGCTTGTTAAAATGTCTCAATATCTGTCAGCTGTAAGTTCTGATGAAATTATTTTCTTTTTGGGCGAAAAGAAGAGCTAAGTATTAAGATTAGTATCAACTATTAGACGCGGTTAAGAATACCAGAGTACAATATCTATTTTTCAGGTTCTGTATCTATGCAACCGCTTCCCTTCAGCACAGCCTGCCTCTTCCTTTGCTTTGCACGTCCTCTCCAATTCGACACCTTTGGCTCCCTGAGTTTCTGTTCATGTCAGTTCATGACATCAAGTCCCATTTGTGGCCGTCTGTCTCAGTTTCTAGATGCGTGTCCTTTACGCAGTTCTTTGTAACATTTTCCAGCCCTTTTTGTGATAGATATGAGGGATACTGTTTGTTATCCGCTTTTCTTTATGATCTTTGTTGAAGTGCTGTTTCCATTTTGGCTCTAGTTGCTGGCCAGCCGTAAGACTCTTATCTCCCTTCTCTTAAATTCAGACTTCCCTTTTTTGCACTAAGTGGTATCAAACTCTTTATAAGCTGCTTAAATGAGGAGGAGGGGCTGGTGACAACATCTATTTATGCGACTTGATTCAGCGCTCTTACACTACTCTTCACTTGAGTAAGTACTGCGCATTGACCTGTGCGACTTTCTTGAAACTTAGACTATGTGAATTGATGGCACTCTCCAGTTGACACTTAAACTTCTCCACTAAGGGACATTTGACTCTTTTAAACTGTCACTGCTGACTGCATCGGCTTTCTTTTTCTCCTAGGCCATCTCAGATCCATTTAAAAATATCCTTGCAACTGTTCCCATAGCCTTAACCTTTGCGATTAGCGCATTGCTGAATAACCTGTTAAAATCTAGGAACTTAGGAGAATCAGTTGGTAGAGGGAGATGCGCTGGTCACATTGCTTTGAGTGTTCCTAACCTATTTCCAGGAAAAGGGAATTATAGCCAACTGTAATACATAGTAATAGTATCTATACTAATTGATACTATTACATGATGTAGTACACAGTGCTATCTTGATTTCTTGTAATATAGAATGTATCTTTGCTACTTCTTTTTGCTTTCCAAATACCTCTTGCAGCAAGACAGTGAATGTTATGTCTAACCCATCTTCCCTCCGGAAAAGCAGCCTTGGTAACTGGTTTGCTGATACTGATCTTCTATTCTTCACTTGCACAGTTCAGTTAACTGTTTATGGTAAGGGAAATTTACCAGATAATTCTGGAGCAAATAGAGTAACTTATATTTTCCTTTGCTGTTAGATGATAGCGTGCTCCATTTGATTTCCAGCTAGGTTCTCATCTGTTATATTTGCCTCAGTCTAACGCATACCTCAGATACGTCTGTATAGTCCCAAGCAGACCTTGTTGCCTTTTCATGCTGAAGTTAGGAAAAGATTTGTTTTTCCTACTGGGTGTTGCCTGACTGCAACGGCTCATTTGGTGCTTTTGGAAAACCCTCTGCAAAGAGGAGTAGTATTTCTCCTTTCTAGTGCTTGTAGCTTTGGGTATTAGTTGTGTGAAACTGATCTAATGATTATCAGTTTTCTTGCTGCCTGTTGTGTCTTTCAGTGCTATATCTGATCTTGGTACAAGCAGCCTAAGGAAGTTCAGAGGCTTCAGAAGACAGCCTCTGTTAGCTTTGCTCGCTTGCTTTTGTATTGTCCCAGCTCATACTTTGAAGAGGCAGGGTTGTTCATTCTGCAGGTAACGCAAATGCTTACCTTTAACTTTTTTCTAAAACATTTCAGAAATCGGTTTAAATTTCCAAGCAGAGTAACAAGTAATCATAATTTCCATAACGTGCTAAAGCATAGTTACATGCGCTGCATGGAGAAGACAAACTATCTTTACGCCCCTCTGGGCTCAGTGACA
>PPHD01025321.1:0-11802 GCA_002909625.1 Bambusicola thoracicus
TATCCATCCTGTCCAGATCCCTCTGTAGGGCCTCGCTACCCTCAGGCAGATTGACACTTCCAGCCAGCTTGGTGTCATCTGCAAACTTACTGAGGGTGCACTCAATGCCCTCATCCAGGTCGTCAATAAAGATATTAAATCTTGTATTCACTGGTAGCAGTTGTGCTGAGCAGACCCTTCAGTACAGGAATGGGTAATATTTTTCAAGTAAATATACTTGGCAAGAGCTGCTATACAAAAATAATCAATTTTCAGTCAGTAAATAATAATCAGTCAGAACTGATGCCATTGACTCCCTGCGCCTTGATGATGTTTTAAATATTGCTGACTGCTGCTGTGTTGATTCAAGTAATGCAAATCCACGCACTTTCTGACAGGGAAAGCACAGGAAAACAGAGGCTCCAGGGCTAAACAGCTTTTTGCAACAGGAAATGTTTTCAGAACAAAAAGTGATGGGGTCATGCATAAGTTTTGCTATAGCTGTTATTCTGGCAGCTGAACAGTCTGCTGGGGGAGGCAGGCCAGTTCAGCTCCCTTGACCTAAAGCATTTCTTCTCTTTATTAATTGGCTGCTTTGACGTGCTGGTTTTGGTACCTATGCTTTGTTTACTTCTCTGTTTTCTTTTTCTTTTGTAAGAAAAAAAGGGTATATGGCAGAAGAGGCCACAGGAATCTGGGCAGAAATGCCTCTTCTTTGGCAGTGTCTGATTTTCAGTAGGCTCGGCATACAACATACAGATGGACCTGGAGATAAACCCCAATCCAGCCATGGGTCACCATTATTACAACAATCCATCTAGCTTTGCTCTGGCTTCTGTCATACAGAAAATTTTTAACAAGCAAACATCATGTGGGATGTGGGGGTGCATCAAGGCATGGAATCCAACTTCCATTCTAGTTTCAGGGACTTTCCCTTTTGAAACCTAAATCACTGAAATGAGAACAGTGCCAAGTGAACAAAAGTATGTCTGACTCCACACTGCCCACAGAATGTCTCTACACAGAACATGATAAGTGATTGATGGTGACATGAACTCCCCTGATGCCTGCACAGCTGAGACTGGTATTACGGTACAGTATGTTATTTGTGATTAAACAAAATGGTTTTGGTGCTCTCTTTTGACAAGCTTTTTGTATAAACCAGTTGTGTCAAGCTACACATCTGAATCTCTAATTTATCCCATGACTGAGTGTCCCATCACGGAGTGAAAGAAGTTTTTTCTCCTTTCACTTCCTTGCTTCTTGATAAGAAACAGCTCACAACATCATTGTAACACCTGAACGTACAGGACACATCCAGGCAGACTCGCCTAACCTGCAGGTGGCTCCCTACAAGTGAGGAAGACCTCACTGGAAAGGTGCAAGGACAGTGCAGTCACTCTGCTGGGAGCTTGTGGAATCATTATGGCTCTTGAAGGTGACCTGACTGTTTTTGAAGCATGCCTCTGGTACTTGGAGCATGGGGTGAGAGTCCAGAAATAACAGAGAGGCTCTGAATGGGAATAGCCAGGGTCAGACAAGCTTACTAGCTCAGCTTCTGTGCTAGTTCTGAGGAAAGAAGGTTCTAAATGAGGAGGAGTAAGGAATCATAGAATCATTAAGGTTGGAAAAGAGCACTAAGATCATCTAGTCTAACTGTGAACCCATCACCACCATGTCCAAGCATGGGCAAGGAGTGAGGCCTGTGCCAGGAAGGAAAGCCCTGGTGCTGCTGGGGAGATGGCTGTCACTGCTCCCTGTCCCTGTGCTCAGAGGTCTGACCCACATGGGAAGGTGATAACAACTGCAGCAGACCAGTTGAGCCTCCTCACTTACCCCACAAAATTATATAGCAGACAACGTGGCCATGTGGGGGGACAGGGCAAATTGATGCTGCAACTGTTGGAATCAGAAATGAATGAGATGGCTTTTGTTGCAAGTCAGGAGGTGCATCTTGGTAGGACACCCCACATGTGCCTGGTTGAAGTGGTCATGATCCCATAAGCATGTCCATCAGCTGAGAAATTGGCTGTCATAGGAATTCTACCATGAATGAACTGCTGACGTGTTCAGCAGCCCAAGAGAGGTATGAAATCTGATTAGAGTAAGTATGGGTCAGGCCTTTCACTGGACTGTGTCACCAATGCTGACTTTTCATACACTTTAATCTTTTAAATTTTTAAGATCTGCAGCATGAAGTATAAATATTATTTATAAGGTATTATATGAGTTCAACCTACTCACAGTTCTTCTTTAAACTATGTCACATGCTAGCCTGTATATTTTGATTGAACTGTGAGTAAGGAGGAGAGTGCAAGATCAAAGCAATCAGGAAACTTCTAGTGTGGCCAGAATGGTAAAGGTATCATCCTCTCATTGTGTTTGTGTAATCATTTGTATCACGGTTATCAGGCAGAACCTGATAGTTGTGTCACTGTGCACATTGCAATTCACCAGCAGTAGAGGGAGTGCTGCAGAAACAAGAAACAGCATGCAACAGTACTGCAGGGCAGTTAACTTCCAGCAAGAGCCAAGTCTCTCCTATTCATGATGATCTTCATAAGCAGTTTTTCAAGTGTTGTGTGCCATATCTTAACCAAGATTTATTTTAACTAATGTCTTTTATGGCTCTAATATAGTACGTAGGCCACCACAGAAATAATGCCTCCTATTTCCACAGAAACTACAACAAAGTGCACAATAACACTATTCAGTAGAACAAATTCTCAGCTACAAAACACATTTTTCAATAGAGTCACCACCATTAGCTACACATCTTTCTCAGCAATGGACCAACATGATAAAGTAGGAGGCATTACTTTTGGAGTGGCCCTATATATTGGGCTTTTACTACCAAGATGCTCAAAACTACCTTTTCTTTGCATCTTTAAAGATCACCACGTTATTATTTGTGTCTTAGTGCTTCTGTCAATATAAAATCCTGGTGCACTGAGATCTGTGCAGCACTAAAAACAGACACTTCATCAAACAGTGTGCAGGCATGCTAAATTAGGGCACCATCTCGAAAGAACAAACTTTGTCTCATTTGTGAGACAGGAAAGGCAAGGATAAAATAGTTAAGCTTCCCATTGAGTTATTTTTATTGTTGTAAATATATCTTCTGTCCTTGAATAACAATTTGGAACTTCAAGCACTGTATAAAAATCAGGTATTTAAGAGCAATTTTTTTTTTTTTTTGAATCAGTCACTCAGCATGAACAGCCTAAGGAGACAGTATAAGATGTTATTCAGACATACAGTAAAAGATCTCAGAAGAAAGAGACTTTCCCTGTAGCACTTAGCTTGAGGAATTTTTCACTGAAGCCTGGCAGGCCCTTGTTAAGCCAAAATATATGCTGAGGCTTCACACCTTCTCCGGTGTCACGATCAAGTTTCATCAGAACAATGCTGCATCTTGGCCACAGCTTTCTGAGAAGAGAGCATGGTACAAGCATTGTGAAAAGGGCAATCCATGCCCAAGAAGAAACTCTGGAGGACAGAGAAAGAGTATAAAATTTCCCCATCCTTGCAGCATCTTGCCTTGTTTCCCTTTTCTACCTCCACTCTCCAATAAATATCGATCAGCAGACATTGCAGGTCCTCTTGCTTGACCTAGAAGGTACTGGTCTGTTGTCCAGAGCTGAGCTGGTATCTGCATAAAACTGACTTTGCCCTCACTGGCACTAGGTCTGATAGGGGCATACAGCATATACATTAGAGAACTGGATACGAATATTGCATATGTATGTGCAACTCTTCTGTCCACTCTCCTCTCTTCTTCTGTCCATATTCTCTGTTCTCCATGGGGCTGAAGCAATAGCACTGCAGCAACTGTGATGCTTTAAGAGCCGAGGTTGGTGGGAAGAGGAATTAGCCTATATTAGATCTGCTGATATAATTGGAAAACAAACAAACAAACAAACAACAAACAGATGAGCTTTCAGGTTCATAAGCATTTCTTGACTTTCACATTTGAAGTCAAGAGTTGATCTTAAATTCTGTCATTGATTATGGACCAAAAAATTCCTCTCAATCTGTGCAAATTCACTTACCTTCAGTGTGGCCAGTGGTCAACTACTTGCGACACATGAGGACATTAGTACATAGTACAGTTTGTGATAGTACTGAGAATTCATCTATGGAGGGCAAAAGTCTCTTGTTTCCACTGAATTTGTGGAATCCATTGAATTCAGAGGACACAGACAGTCCCTGCTCCTCAGAGTCAAGGTGCTGCCAGTGGGTTCATTTGCAGCATCTTGCCTCTGTGAGGCAGCATCCCTTAGCTCCTACTGAGCTTCTACCAGAGCTTTCAAATTCTACACTGAGAAATAATACACAGTTGGGCATGTGCTCCTAAAAACTTGCTTCTCCAGCTTTTAAACTCACTCATCCTTGAGGATGCTCCATTTATTTGGGCTGGAATGTAATATTTAATTGAAGCTGCTAAAGCTCCAGGCTGAACAGTGCTTTTAAAATTTGGTGCATCTCCTATGAATCACATCATATCCTGGGATCTGTATTGTATCAAGTTGCCTTTTTACAGCTCTAGGCTGAAAACTTGAAAGCAAAGCAGTTTTAAAAGGCTGTATGAAAGCAAGCAAGCACAAAGAGGTTTGTTTGCCTCACAGCCAGGCCAAGGCTGCTATCTGGGGAATACTCTGAAGCACAAGCCACAAAATATGAACACTTGCCATATTATCAGTTATTTTTAGCAGAGTGAAAAGAATGAACTTAGTCTTAAGAAACACATAGGATTAAAGATGTGTCCTTAAATTAACTCAGGTTTTCTTTAGTTCATTGAACTATTAGCACTGAACACTGTGAGAACAGATCATATATCCCCTGTAGAAGCCTGTTCTGCATACAAATTCAAAATGCACCATGAAGTAAGATTGAGTATGTAACTATGTAGTTAAACATGAAAAAGAAGAGTTAGAATCATTTGGAAGAAGACAGTTCAACACATTTAAAAGGCCTTGCATTTCTATACCTCAAGTGCCAACTTGCCCGATGTTTTAATAATGTTTCAGAGAGCTGATATTCAGAGCACTATTCATTAAGATTGCACCTTCTGAGGTTGTTATACATAATGTATTTCTTGCCTCTGGCCCCAGTTCAGGTGGTATCTTTACTCTTTCCAAGCACTATAGTTATTAATCTTGTACATGCTTTAGACACCAATGGATCTCAAGTTCTGATGGCACTTAAGCAGATATTGATATGCCTATGTGAGGAACCATAAGCACAAACTTAAAGCCATGTCTTAAATGGAGGTTCTAGAAACTAATTTTGCTGTGAACCACAGAAGCAGACCTAATCCTGTACCATGTACATGGCCAAGTCATAGTGAAATGAGAGCTGCAGTCTTTTAATCTTCTCTAAAGCGGTAGCCAATAGCTACTTTGCCTCCTTGCAAAGGAAGCCAATGCATCCAGGAATCTGCAGCCAATGTCTAATTTTAATTAGTTATTCCATTATTAAAGAAAGTTATTAACTGTCATTGAACTTAGTGTCATCAGCTTGCTGCAGAGGAAAATCTCTCCTGCTACACAGTCCTAAAGGCCCTTCCAGTCTGGTTGCAAACCGGTAGTTTCTGAGAAGTTGTATCACACTATTCAGGATGTTGCCTTTTATCAAAATAGACTTTTCTCCTTTAAAACAATGGAAAGAGAAACTGATGGGGGACTAAAATCTACCTCAGGCAAAGTACCTGCTCTGTAAAATCCAGGAAATATTTCTGATACAAACATTGACTCCTGATTGCTGAAGGTTTCTCATGATTGAGACATGTTAGTAGGAGGACTAGGCAGCCACTCTGGTGCCTAGACTTAATGCATTTCATCGTAGAATCATAGAATGGCTTGGGTTGGAAGAAACCTCAGAGCTCATCTAGTTCCAAGCCCCTGCTCTGGCAGGCTGTCCCCCACCAGCTCAGGCTGCCCAGGGCCCCATCCAACCTGGCCTTGTGTGTCTCCAGGGATGGGGTACCACAGCTTCTCTGGGCAGCTCTGCCAGCGCATCGCCATTCTCTGAGTGAAAAAATTCTTCCTAGTATCTAACCTAAACCTCCCCTCTTTAAGTTTGAAGCTACTCCACTTTCTTCTGTCACTATCAGACCATGAAAGAAGTCAGTCTCCCTCCTGTTTAGAAGCTCCCTTTAAGTACTGGAAGGTCTCAATGATGTCTCACCAGAGCCTTCTCTTCTCCAGGCTGAACAAATCCAGCTCCCTCAGTCTTCTTTGTAGGAGAGGTGCTTCAGCCCTTTGATCATCTCTGTGGCCCTCCTCTGAACCCACTCCAAGAACTCCACATCTTTCTTGTGCTGGGGGCCCTAGGCCTGTGCTCAATACTCCAGATGGGGCCTCACAAGGGCAGATTAGAAGTGGACAATCACCTCCCTCTCCCTGATGGCCACTACTCTGTTGATACAGCCCAGGATACCATTGGTCTTTCAGGCTGCAAGCACACATTGCTGGCCCAAGTCCAGCTTTTCACCCATCAGGACTCCTAAGTCCCTCTCCACAGGCCTGCTCTGAAGGAGTTCTTCTCCCAGTCTGCACACATACTTAGGATTGTCCCAACCTAATGCAGCACCTCACTAACATTTGCTAGTAACTACTAATAGAAAAGAGGAGGGAGGGGAACAGCAATGTACAGTTTTTTCAATTATTTTTGAAATTCAAACTGCTTACTACCTCAGTACTGAACGGATGAGTCCTTGTGTGCATACAGGTGATTTACAAAGACCCACTGGAAAACAGAGAAACACATCCTCCATTTCCGCATCTTTTTTTCCCCTGCAATCTGAGAATAATTGAACTGAAGTAGGGAGGAGAATCACATCTGAGGTTTTGATTTCTCTCTCTCTCTCTTTCTCTCTTTTTAATTAAGCTTTTCTTGCAGGCTATCACTTGCACAGAATGCAAGATGTCCACTTGCAGAAACCTAACATGCTGTTTGGCAGAAATGTTCCAGTTTAATTAAACCTTTGAAAGAGGTTACTACTTTTAATGTGGGAGGAGGGCTACTCTCAGGGATTGCTACAGCAGAAATATCTTCCTCCAACAGAAATTAAATAGCTAGGGAAAAAGAAACCAGTGGCCGGACACACTGCAAATGAGGATTAAACGGCAACAAAAAACAAGAATGAGGAATAGATCATCAATAAGGGAAACGAAGACAGAATGAGTAACAGCATGAGGAAACAGTATGAGTAACAGTTTTAAAGGAAATTAATTTTTATGCTGAAGAGCCATGAAAACGCTGGACTATCTTTCTTTCCTTTACTGCATAAGGAAGTAGTGATCACAGTGTGAAATTATGATTTAGAAACTGGAAAATGTAAAGCCCCATCTTAAAATGCAATCCACCCCATTAAAAAGTCTGAGGGTTCATAAAGAGGCTTTTTTTTTATAGATTGGATTATAGATGGAGAGAATGAAGGAACTTTATATGGAGAAAAGTACAGAAGAAATAAGAAAAATAAAAAGCTAATATCCAAAACATTTCTTTATGATTCTGAAAGCAGTTCTTCAGTGTGAATGCAGGGAAAGCCTCAGATAAATTGGTGAAAGACTTCTGGTGCTAAACGTTAAGTTTCTGCAATTTGCAGTGAATGGCTATGGATGCATCATAAAAAACCATGCTGAAAGAGAGAAAAACTGAAGGAGAGGAGGAAAATATACAGAAAGGAGAAAGGATGAAAAGAAGATCAGTGAACTCATCTAAGAAAGAGGAAGGATGCATGGAAAAACAGGTTGTCAGTAGAGAAAGGGCATGGCGGAAAAAATGATAGTTCAGAAGTACAGTTGTTGATGAGGATCTTCCTTGGTGTCTTTGCCCTGCTCCAGGGATGATGGGAGGTCAGAACCCCACTCAGATCAGTTCAGGATCAGTCTCCCAAAATCCGCACAAAGACAATTTTCCTTCTGACATGGTTTGCCATATATCTCAGGTAGTTCCACGTTTACAACAAGAGAGAAAGAAATAGAATGAAGAGACTGAGAAGGAGAAAGAACATAAACAGGGAAAATTGAGTTATTTTTAGTTGCTTTTTTTTTCCAGTGCAGTGTTGAAGTGGTGAAATGTAATTAATATTGATCGTCTGTGATTCAGAAACTGTCTGTAGCAGCTTCTTTGAATACAGATGACACTTACAAAGCTCCTTTTGGTTTTAAAGGAGCAAAGAGCTGCCTTTAGCACCAAAAAATGTGGAAGGAAAAAGGCAACGCTGGGCATTAGTCTGATGGGGAAGCTCAATAAGGGGCAGAGCTTTTAGCGAGGGCAATTAAAAATCCATATATCACAGCAGTGCTCGAAACGCATTGCACTGTTAGAGACTGATGAGGACATTCATGAAGATGGTGCTGCAGTTGCTAATGCATAACGACCACGTTTGGGGGCACTGCCATAGACAGAATGTATCATAAATGCTGTGAGCTGTGACAGGTCATCATGAAGTTCACCATCTATGTCACATTCATGCACCCTCATGTAAAACTTCCTGGAAAACCTGTGTCCTGGAAAGACGGATGCCCGAATAGCAGATCCTGTGGGCTGCTGAAGGGCTGTTGCTGATATATTTCTGCCAATCCGTTTTCATGACGATGTTGCCTCTCTTCTTCCCAGCCACGGTAAGGCGTTGCTTGTCACAGCCTCCCAGCCCATCTGTCCCATCAAATTGGCTTTTCTCCCTCTGGCTGTTTTGTGTTTCCCCGGTGTAAGCAGGTTTTAATCCCTCCATCTGATTAGTTAGGAGAAAAAGCCACTCTTAATCTGATAACAGCAGGATAATGTAGCACTGCAAAGATGGTATGATTTAATTATGTTAAGATAGTTATTTATTTATTTACCTATTTATGGGCTCTTCAGCAGAATGCAATGGCTTTTGTTTCCAAGAAACTAAATGTTGCCCTAAAAGCATATTGGATTTAAGAGCACTTTATAAAATACCGATATTCCCCAGTAAGAAAAGATTTCTCTGAGTTCATTTGGATAGCACGTTTTGAATTGCTGATGTTCCTAATGGGCTTATACTATCCTGGGTATTCTCAGCTCAGTTTGTTCACTCTGGGAATTCTGTACATTCACAAAAATCAACTAGCAAACATTATCTCCTAAGAATGAGGTTGCTGGCCTCCAGAGAAATCTGATTATAATGATTTCCACAATGACACAGCTGAAATAACTTGTTGATTTAAGTGCTTAAATTAACAACCTATTAAAGGTTTTTATTTCAACTAAGTAACTTACCCAGGCCTGAACATTTTAGCTCTTGGCACATCTCAGGCAGACTAGCTGTTGAATTTGGAAACCCCTGCCTCATACTGCCTGTGTCAGGTTATTAGACCTGAAAATGGTGTTTAACAAACCTCCTCCTTGTAGGAATGTGTGACACCCTGCTGGCTGATACAGCTGGGCACACATCAGGCTCAGGATAAGGAAAGGCACACCTAGCGCTTGGGGTTATGTGATGGCAGGGTGCCTCCCAGGTGCACAAAAACCTCTCCAGAGCTCTGGCTGGGACCTTCTACTCCAACTTCCCTCCTGGTGACCACTCAATGGTGCTCTAATCTCACATGATCCCACTGAGGTCGAGAGGCTGGGAAGGACATACACACAGAGGAGCAGCATGTCCAGAACATGGAGTTCCTGAAGCAGAGCCCAAAGAACTCAGATCAGCAGCTGAGCTAACTCAGACACACAGAAGGATCACTGCCATTGACCTCAGACAGAAGGATCTAAATGGCACTTGGTCCTTTTTTCCCCCTTCTGTTTTAGCTTTGAATTTTCACTACCAAACTAACTTTAATTCCTTGGTCAAAGTTGGTTTTTAAATGCATTGTACAGTCATGTGGGCCAACCAAGCCAATATAATCAGAAAAGTTTACCTTTGCCTAACAATTATTTTTGCCTTTTCAGGACATTGGTGTGCGCATCCTGTGAATGCTGAAAGGGGAATTAACCCAGTCTGCTTTCCTGAGGACAAAGTGCTCCTGTGATCTTCTCACAGCACGTGCCTTTTGTTCCACATTCTCAGTTTTATTCTGTTTTAAACTAATGTACTACTAGATCATATCTTCAGCAATACCCAGTGGACCAGGAAAGTGTCACCAGGAAATATGCTCCTGTTTTTGCGTAGACAAACGAGACCTGATTTCTCCCGTCCTTGACAAAGTTTCCTTAGAAAACAACATAATAATTATAATGAGAAATGAGCCTAGAACGTGGGTTTGGGTTTTTTTTTGCTCAGAAAAATGAAATGGCAATGCGATTCAGGTCTCTTACTAATGGACGATTCTGGCAGTATAAAATATGGGAGGACATTTTTTATCAGCGGCATTGTGATTTTAGCTACAGTGAGTTATTATCAAGATCTAAAAGGCAAGATCTTCAAAGCTGAAATTTAAGAAGAATGTAATGTAAAAGAATGTATCTATCATATCTGTCATGGATTGAAAGTACAGGGCAGGAGAGGTGAACAGTCATTGAATTTACACAGGATGACTCTAAGTGCAGTGCTCTTTTTTGGAAGCTCATGACTAATACTGGATTCCACTGTAACCTTTTGTTAACAAGAATTTAAGTGCCCTTACTGCACAAATGAGATTATTTTACTTACAGTATCCAGGCAGTACAGTCTGTTATTAATATGGTCTCAAACACTTCATCATATTTATAGTCTTACCAAATGTTAATGGTTTGTTTGAAGTTTCTTTTCTGATTATCTGCTTTGCACTGATATTCTAGTTAAAAAAACAAACAAACAAAAAAAACATATCCAACATAGTTCACCTATTTCTGAAAAAGGGTTGGGGAAAGTATACTGCTCTATGTATGTTAACTTGTATGAGTTTTTACATCAACATTTTTACTATTCTTTGACTTAAAAGAGGAGCGTGCATGATAGTCTTGGTCTGGAATGTGCCTTTTTGCTTACTTCTGATCTTGAATCTGCCCAAGCAATTGCAACCCAGCTGCAATTGCCAAAACACAGTTTGCAGAAGTCACTGCAAATGAACTAACTAACAGCAACAACAGAAAACCTACCCCATCATCTTCAGCCCATATCCAAAGACCTGGAGAAATCTTACTAACATTTCTGGTGTTTAAGGAGTTAATTTTCTGCTGAATCAAACATGTTACGAATAATGCTTTTACTGAAAAATGAAAAAGAAAACTGACGAGATAGATAAGCAGGGTAGTGGTATCTAAATATTGAAATATTAAAGTGTAAAAGGACTATTAACAATTTACTGCAGTATCCTCTGGAAAATCAACTGCTGAACCAGCTATTTGCCTCTCACCTCTTGCAGTCCCCTTCATTCTCTCTTCGAAGATTTTTAAGTGCTGCTCAGTAGCAAGGCCTCCTCAAGCTCATTTAATTTGTTGTTGTGACTCCTTCCTTCCACCTGCTTTTTGATCTGTGGTGATGCTGTGCCCTTCTCACGGGCAGCCACTGTCCTGGCTGCGCTATGCTAGACAGGCTGAGCCACGCAGATCTGGTGACACTGTTGTTCTGCTCCCATGTGAACCTGTGTGACACTATGAACTAAACATGCCCTCACCCCTCACACGAGACATTCAAGTACCTTCTGTGCTTCCTGAACTCAGAGATTTCAACAGCCTTCTATATCTTATACTTTCTGCCCTCCTGGTCTCTTCTCTGTAGGCTCTTGCCTTTGCACCCTTGAAGGGCAAAATCAGGTCCCCACAGTATGGAAAAAGGGCCTCATAGCAAGAAAAAGAGAAAGCAGCTTCATAAGGTAGACATAAGGGGCAAATAGAGATAGTTTAGGTAGAGAGTGTTAGAAAACAAGGGAT